>JASDQU010174127.1:17519-34216 GCA_032191745.1 Picea mariana | reverse complement strand
ATCCCTTTCAAATGTTTTAACTGTGGTAAGATAGGTCATTTTGCATCTAAGTGTCCTCACCAGAAAAAGGATCAGAACTCTGATGATGAAAAGAAATACAAATTTAAGAAATATAGTAAAAAGAAAAGTTTGTGTGCAAACAATGACAACTCCTCAGAAGGCATAGATAGTGATTCATCCTGTGAAGACAAAGTGAATGATTTTATGCTTATGACTATGGGAGATATTGGTGATGAAAATTCAAGAGGTGAAATGGATGACGAAGAAGCTGTGGTGGATATGGAAGGTGAATTAATTAGTTCTTTGGAATAAATTGAGAGACTCAGATGTAAGAAGAGAAAACAAAAATGGTTGTTGATGTAGTTTAAAATTAATGATAAAAAAGATGATGAAGACTTTGATCTACTAAAAGTAGAGTTAGAAGAGGCAAAGAAAATAGAATACATTATGAAACAACAATTATTAGAGAAGAAAGAAGGGTGTGAATCCTTAGAAGAAGAGATAGTAAAAACCAAAAAAGAAATGGAGAAGTTTAAGGCATTGTATCACCAAAATATGTCAAGTATTAAAGCCTCAGAACAATTAACTTCCATTCTAAATTAGCAAAGGAATCGAAAGTTGAAAGATGGCTTGGGCTATGAAGAAGGATCAAGTAGTGATCATCCAAGTAATACAAAACCCATCAAGTTTGTCAAATCTACAATCATTGACAACAACCACTCTACAGAAACAAAGAAAGAAAATAAGCCACCAAAAAGGAATGAAAGAAAAAGTACCAGAACTGACTCTGTAGATCAGAGAAACTATCAGTATGAAAGAAATTGACCCACTCAAAGAACACAATATTTTACCAGGTACAAAGGATTTTTCTATGGATATTGTTTTTTCTGTTCTAACTTTGGTCACAAAGCTATAAATTGTTCTTTAAGATTTAGATATGAACAATCAAGTTTTTCAAAGAATAATTATCTACCACCACAAAGATTGAGACATCCAAGAAACAAACAATCATAGATTATAAGTCATGTGATGACTGGGAGAAGGACATGGGTGAAACATAACAAAATTTATGAGCATAACAATCGTTATGATCTGTTATTTAGTGAACCAGAATGTTACAACTGCCATAATTGTGGACATAAAGCTATAGACTGTCGCTTAAGGAACTATAAGCCAGATCTAAATCCTGCTGCTAAAAATTTCAAGGTTTGGAAGAAGAAAGAAGATGACAACTGTGGACTAATGTTATCAACCCAAAGTCAAAAGAATCCTTGGTATATTTACAGTGGATGTTCCAAACATATTACTAGAGACAAAAGTAAGTTTCTAACTCTAAGTCAAAACAAATAAGGAAATGTAACTTTTGGAAATGATGCACTAGGAAAAATAAAAGGTAAAGGAATGGTAATTATAAGTAATGGAAAAGGAAAAGCTCAAGATGTGTTATTTGTATATGGTATGAAACATAATCTTATTAGTGTCATTCAAGTCTATGACCGAGGATGTGAACTGTTGTTTACTTCTAAATATTGTAAATAAAGTCTCCGAATTTAGGACTGTTGGTTGCAAAAGGGACAAGAACAAAAAACAATGTCTATGTGTTAAAACAAGAAAAAGAAGAATGACATTTAAGCAAGTATGATGAAAGTTGGCTATGGAATAGGAGACTTGGACATCTAAATTTTGATCATACAATCAAACTTAGAAACAATGGGGTAGTAAAGGATCTTCCAAATATATCAAATCCATATGATTATGTTTGTAAACCATGCCAGATAGGAAAGCTTACTCGGACATAGTTCAAATCTAAAAACTTCCCTTTAACAAAAAATCCTCTCTAGTTAATACATATGAATTTATGCGGACCATCAAGGAAAGAAGGTACAGGAAAATAAAACTATTTTATGTTGATTATTGATGATTATTCTAGACTAAAATGGGTTGCCTTTTTAAAGGAACAATCTAAAGCATTTGAAAAATTCAAAGTGTTTAAATCTCTAACTGAGAATCAAATAGGAAAAAGGTTGAAAGCAGTAAGGTTTGATAGAGGATGAGAGTTCTCATGGAAATTCAAAGAGTTAAGTGATAAACATGGGATCAATAGAGAGTACACAATCCCAGGGACTCCACAGCAAAATGGAGTTGTTGAGAGGCAGAATATATCCATACAACAAATGACAAGATCAATGATGAATGAAAGGAATATACCTCAAACATATTAGGTGGAAGAAATCCATACAGTTGTTCACATTCTTAACAAAGCTCATCTCAGGCCACACAGTGACACGAGTCCTTGTGAACTATGGTTTGGAAGACCTGCTTCAATCAAGCATTTTAAAGTCTTTGGGAGTAAATGTTATATCAAGAATAATGATGAAAACATTGGTAAATATGATGACAGGGCTGATGAAGGTATATTCTTAGGTTATGCTACAAACAATAAAGGATATAGATTCTACATAAATTGGTTGATTGTATCGACATAAAGGTTGATGAAGAAGTCCCAGTGAGAAATGTAAGCAGTGTTGAACCAAGCAAATAAGATATAGTTGAAGATGAAGATGAACAAGTCTAAGGATCAGAAAGGGAAGAATCTGAATTAGATAAAGATACAAATACTTAGGCTGACACAAATCAACAGAAAGAAACAAAACCACCTCTCAGAATTGTTAAAAAGAATCATCCTGGAATTCATATWATTGGAGATATAAATAAAGGAGTTCAGACAAGAAGGAAATTGATTAAAGACTCAAAACAATCTCATGTTTCCTTTTTATCTATGATTGGACCTGAAAATTTTTATGAAGCCAACCAACATGATGATTGGATTAGAGCTATGAATGAAGAGTTTGATCAGATTGAGAAGAACAATACTTGGCAGCTTGTTCCTAGACCTGAAGATAAGAATGTAATAGGCTCCAAATGGTTGTTCAAGAATAAAATGAAGGAAAAAGGACAATTTGTTAGGAATAAAGCCAGATTGGTCTTTAAAGGGTATGCACAAGTTGAAGGTCAGGATTTTGATAAAAAATTTGCACCAGTGGAAAGATTGGAAGCCATCAGAATTTTTCTTGCATATTCATGTCATAAAAAATTTAAAGTGTATCAGATGGATGTTAAGTCAACATTTCTTAATGGAGATCTAGAGGAAGAAGTATATATGGAGAAACCTGAAGGATTCTCATTGAAAAATAATCCTGATTATGTTTGCAAACTGAAGAATGACTTATATGGACTGAATCAAGCAACACAAGCTTGGTATTATAGACTGGAGAAACTTTTATGAGACAAAGGGTTCAAGAAAGGTATTGTTGACAACAATCTCTACATTAAGTCCGAAGGTGATAATTTACTAGTTGTTTTGGTTTATGTAGCTGATATTATTTTTGGTTGTACTAGTGAATCCCGTGTCCAGTGGTTTGCTAACTCTATGCAAAAAAAAATTGAGATGTACATGATAGGAGAACTATCATACTTTCTTGGTTTACAAGTAAATGAAAGTTCTACAGGAATATTTATCTCACAAGAAAAATATTTGAAAGATATGTTGAAGAAATTTCAGATGGAAGATTCTTCTCCTATTAGTACACCTATGGTGGCTGGTTGCAAGATCAGTAAAGATGATATTTCAGCTGATGTTGATCAAAGGACATATCGCTCAATCATAGGTAGTATTTTGTACGTCACAACATCTCGTCATGATATAATGCAAGTTGTTGGAATGGTAGGTCATTATCAGTCTACTCCTAAACAAAGTCATTTGGTAGTTATAACAAGCATATTCAAATACTTGAAGGGAATAATGACTTATGGTCTGTGGTATCCTAGAAATCACAATTTTCAATTAACTACTTATTCAGAAGCAAATTGGGAAAATTGTGTGGATGCGAGAAAGAGCACCAGTGGAGGTGCATTCTTCCTAGGTGACTCATTAGTAGCATGGATTCGTAAGAAGCAGGGATCTATTTCCTTATCAACTACAGAGGCAGAGTACATTGCTGCTACCACTTGCTGCACTCAGATTTTAAGGATGATCCAAACTCTGGCAGATTTGAAGGTAAATTATACTGATCTGATTACAATTCACTGTGATAACACCAATGCCATTAGCGTCTCCAAGAATCTTGTTCTTCATTCCAAAACTAAGCATATCCCAATAAAATACCATTTTCTCAGAGAACAAGTTACAAACAGATTTGTTCAACCGAATTATATTCCTTACATAGAACATATAGTTGATATATTTACTAAACCATTAGCAACAACCCCTTTTGGATATCTTCGTCAGAAGTTTGGGGTTATAACTTATTTTTTCTAATCTGTTCAACTAGTCAAGGGGAGTACTTATTGATTATCTGTTGTATTTCTAAGCTGTTCATAGTTGACAGGGGGAGTATGTATTGCAACATCTTAGGGGGAGTGTTTTTCTTTTTTGACATTGATGTCAAAGGGGGAGAAAGTGTGGTAATGGTAAGGATTCTACAGTGGTATGGTTGGATGTATAGGCAAAGTAGTGTTTAGGTTCTTCAAGGTTTCCATCAATGCCAAAGGGGGATATTGTTGGCATATTTATTACGGAAAGAAGGCAGAGTATTTATTTATCATTGATGGAAATCTCAACCTAATGATGGCGAACAAGAGAAAGTGGCAAGACCAGCAGTGCAGTGATGATGGCATGGCAATATCAGAAGCATAGGCTTAGGAGGAGGAGAAACAATGATCATTGGATCACCCATCCCGAATTCATGATGGTTGTCAGATTTGAATTAATACAAGAGGATCGTGAAAAAGAGGAGAACAGATCTCAGGTGTCATATTTGAACGTGAAGACTGACCATCATTGGATCCAGAAGAATGACCACAATATTTAAGTATAATATGAAGTGGGATTACAAAGTTCCTAACGCAGGAGGACCATTGATCGAAGAAGGACACATGGAAAAAGATTAGGACACGAAAAAAAATATGTTTCGAAGTTTCACAAATTGGGAAATCCAAAATAAGGAGGTGCTCTAACTCCTCAAACTTGGGATATGATAAATCAAGATAAACATTCATGACCATTGGATGCAGACTACACGTGGTGAGAGGTTATATTTTCGCTGACTGGAAAGTCAAAGGAAGGAGGAGCTCTCTCCTTTGAAATTGTGAAATGCGAAACTGTGGTTCAATATGAGTCATTGATCAAGGGAGAGCGTGGATTGTTGATCTGGCTCCATTTCAAATTTTTGGATATCGGGAGTTGGAGGACTCAAGGAAGCAACTCATGGCAGAAATGTCGATATGAGAAATTGCAAAATACTCTCATGCTTGGCCCTTGGTCATAACTTATGGTCACATCGACAAAGGCTTAATGGAAGAATATAATTTCTAACCTCCATTTTGGGGATCGAAACTTGGAGTGTCGAGACCCTTCATCACAGGAATGTCAAAATGCAAAATTGTGAAACGCCTTTTGGCGTAGGCTGTGGTCACTAGTGGTCATCATCATGGGTACATGAAGGAAGGAGCTTGCAAGTTACAAGGCTCCATTTCGTGATCGAGAGTTGGAAGGGCCAATGTGACTTGCATCAAAATTCACAAAATGTTAAACCGAAGTGCCTCTTGATTAGGCCCATGGTCACAACCAGTGGGAATATGGGATAAACGCAAGATCTTGCAAATTTAATCCAACAATGCTGGTTAATTGGAATTTGATCGAAGGGCTATTGTCTCACCTCACTGTTGATTATTCAGTTAGCAGAACTGAATCATAGTTCTTGGACGTTTCACAATTCAATTACTGAGGCATTTTTCTTAGAGATTCGAGGTGTAATTGGTTTTGGAGGAGAGAATAAGATTGGCATGCAACGACTGTGTAAGGTTGGCTTTTCTGACTGAAAAATGAGTTGAACTATAGAAAGGTAAAATTAAAGTATGTGTAATGTGAAGAAAACTCAGAGATGAGGAACATAAAATGAACAAAACAGAAAAGGTGAAGAGAGTAGAATGTGCACATATGAAAGAGCATGAGAAGGACAGAGAAAGAATAGATAGAAAGAGACAACAAGTCAAACCAAGTATGAATAGAGAAGAAGAATAATGTAGCAAAGAAGAATTGCAGAACAATGAAGAAGTGGTAAGAATTGATATATATGTATTTTTGGTTATTCAGTCATTTATATAAAATTAGGGAGGTAGGGTGGTGCTAGGGAGGATTGTGGTCCTCTGATATTCAAGTGTTGGCATGTTTATAGGTAGGTGTGCTTGTCATTCATGGAAACATCAGAGTATGCAGCAATGGCAAAACAAGGACAATGTAAGCTCAAAAGAGTTTGATGGAAAACAGATAGGAAAGGAAGATCAACAGTGCAAGGATAATGGCATGGAAAGATCAGAAGAATAAACTCTATTTCGAAGTTTCGGATACCAGGAGATTGAGAAGTCAAGAGTCAATTCTCTTCAACACAGGAGTCTCAGAGTTGCGGAATTTGGAACCCCGAAATCCTGAAACAAACACAACGATCGAAGTTTCGGATACCAAGAGATTGAGAAGTCAAGAGTCGAGACTCTTCAACACAGAAAACCTAAAGTCGTAAAATGCGAAATCATGAAATGTCAAAGACTCCATTTCGGAGTTTTGGATACTGGGAGTTGGAGGAGTCAAGAATCAAGAATCTTCATCCCAGGAGTCCCGAAGTCACGAAACCCAAAGTCGTGAAATGCGAAATTGCAAAATGTCAAAGACTCCATTCTGGAGTTTCAGATACCGTGAGTTGAAGAAGTCAAGAGTTAAGACCCTTCATCACAGGAGTCCCAAAGTCGCAGAACCCAAAGTCATGAGATGTGAAATTACAAAATGTCAAAGAATCCATACCAGAGGTTCGAATACCAGAAGTTGGATATGTCAAGGACTCTCACGAAAGGAATCTCGAAGTTGTGAAGTGGAAAAATCCAAAAAGTTGATCTGACTCCATTTCGGAGTTTCATAGACCGGGAGTTGGAGTTGTCAAGAAATCTCACATCAAGAATACTGAAATCGTGATATGAAAAATCATGAAGTGATCTGGACTATCAAATCATCAAGAGTGTGGACCGTTGATCCAACTCCATTTCAGAGGTTCGGATATTGGGAGTTGGAAGAGTCAAGAGTTGAGACTCTTCATCAAAGGAGTCCCAAAGTTCCAAAATGTGAAATGTGAAAACACCTTTTTGGTGTAGGTCTTGCTCACCGCCAGTGGTCACATCATTGAAGAGCTATAGAGAAGATCTCAAAGAGACAAGCTCCATTTCGGAGTTTGGGACATGGAGAGTCGAGACTCCTCACCAAAAGAATGTCGAAATGTTGGAATGCCGAAAGGAGAAATTGTGAAAGCACTTTATGGATAAGAGCTTGGTCACCACCAGTGGTCACATCATTGAAGAGATGTAGAGAAGATCTCGAAGAACCAAGATCCATTTCCGAGTTTCGAGGACTGCAACATGGAGTGTCAAGAAAATTTACCACAGGAATGTTGAAATTATGAAATGTCGAATGCAAAATAAACGCAAGATCCTACGGATCCAATCCAACAGTGCATGTGAATTTAAGTATGATCGAAGGGATATTGTTTCTATTCATAGTCAATCAATCAGTGGTAATTCAGTTGCTGAAGTGGTCTTTGGAGGTTCATAGTGTAACTACTAGAAACTACTGATGGTTTCTGCCAAAGGACTCGAAGAGACTTTTGCATGATTTCCAGAGGAGCTGAAGAGTCTCTAGGAATCTGCCAGTGGAATGAAGAATGTTTGTAGAGGCAATTGACAGATGGATCTAACTTCCATAGAAGATGAAGAGTTGCAATGATGAATAGGTAGAGTACTCGATATGAGAGAGCATGCAGAAGCATGGTGGGATAGGATGCACAAGTTGCACGGAGACAATAAGTATGCAGAACATAGAAGAGATGTGTGTTTTTGTTGTTGAGAGGGATTCAATAGTGTATAAGGAGGAGTGTGCAACAGCTGAAATACTAAGAAGAGGAATGGATCATTGAATGGACATGGTGCATAGAGAATAAAAGGCAGAAGCACAGAAAGATCAAGGCATGTGTGGAGCAAGACAGTGGGACACTAAAGGAAGGCTGAGGTGCTCTTGTAGAGAAAAACAGAAGATCAAAAATCCCAAGAAGATGCAGATAGAGAGATGTTGATACAGGAGAGCAGAGAAGCATAGCAGAACAGTGATAAGTATGGTAATCTAATGATAAATATTGTATCACTATGATAATTTTCATTAGCAAAAATTTATATTTTAGGGTGGTAGGGAGGTGCTAGGGAGGATTGTTTTCCTCAGAGGTTCAAGTGGGTGCTTGAACAAAGGGAGTTGTAGCTTCCACCTAGTTGCAGCCAAAGAAACCAGGGTCGTAGGGTGGTGTAAGGGATAATTAGTGTTCTCTGTTATGCAAGTTGGTGCCTGTGTGATTGGAAGTTGGTGCTTCCTTCTAGTGGGTGCTAGAGAAACCAAGGAGTTGGTGCTTCCTTCTAGTAGGTGCTAGAGAAAACAGAGAGATGGTACTCTCAGCAGGTTGTAGCTTGCAAAACAAAGGTTGTAGCCTCATTATGCGTTGGAGCTCATATGTATGATAATGTGAAGAATGTAAAGATTACTCATTATATAAAGAAGAAGAGGTTTTCACCCTTTATGGGTTTCCTCAGGAAATATTTGTCTCTGTGTATCTCATATGTGTGAATAATGCTAAATGGTCTATTGCTTACTTCCTTGCATTATTTTGATTGACATTGAGTGATCTAGAAAGAGTTTAAAATAATTATAAATGTTTAAGCATGGTTACAACTGATTCACGCCCCCCCCCCCCTCTCAATTGTACAACAATTGTTATCAGAGTCGACCCCTTTTATCTAAGGGTAGATCCTAGAGCTTAAACATGTCAATCCTTGAAGGAAATTCAACCAATAAGGCCCCTTTGTTCAATCGAACAAACTTTGCCTTCTGGAAAGTTAGAATGAGAACTTACATAATGGCTTTAGGTGCAGATGTCTGGGATCGTGTAGATATTGGTTATGTAAAGCCAGTTGTACTAGCTAATAAGGATGACAAGCTAGAATTTAGCTTCAACGCTAAGGCTATGAATGTTATCTTGAGTGGGCTTACAGAAGTAGAATTCGTAAAATTTATGCACCTAGGAATTGCCAAAGAAATGTGGGACAAACTCATTAGTAGTTATGAAGGTAATGAGAAGGTAAAGGATGCCAAGCTTCAAATCTATAGAGTACAGTTTGAACAGCTGAAGATGAAAAAAGATGAAATTGTTGGAAAATACTTTCTGAGAGTTGAAGAACTGGTAAATGAAAATGAAGGCACCTGGTGAAAAAATTGAGGAACCTTCCTTAGTTCAGAAAATTTTGAGATCTCTACCAGATAGGTTCAACCCGAAGGTTTTTGCTATAGAAGAACTTAATGATCTAAAAAACTTGGAGTTTGATCAACTTCTAGGAAAATTGACTGCATATGAAATAAGAATAGTTAAAGATAAACCCACCTCCGGAGAAGCATCATTTAAAGCAGACAAGAATGAGGATTCTGAGCCTGATGAAATTGAAGCAAAATTTGTGAAGAGACTGAAGAAGGGATCGAGAAAATACAAAGGTAAACTACCTTTCAAATGTTTCAACTGTGGTAAGATAGGTCATTTTGCAAATAAATGTGCTCACAAAGGAAATGATCATACATTTGATGATGAGGAGAAGCACAAACATAGAAATTTCTTTAAAGAGAATAATTTTAAGAAGAAAATTCTCTGTGTAAACAATGATGCTGATCCTTTAGATGATGAAGACAATGACTCCTATATTGAAAATAAACTAAATGAATTCATACTTATGGCCAAAGAGGATTATGATAATAAAAGCACAGGAAGTGAGGCTAATGAAAAAGAATTTGTGGCTGATATGGAAGGAGAACTGATCAGTGCACTGGAAGAGATTGACAGACTCATAATTAAGAATAGAAAGCAAAAACAATTGCTGATACAGTTCGTGAAAGATAGTAAACAGCCTGCTGAAGACTTTGCCCTGCTAAAAGTAGAATTAGAAGAGGTAAAGAAAATCGAGGACATTCTGAAACAATAGTTATCAGAAAAGAAGGCAAGATGTAAAGCTCTGGAAGAAGAAGTAGTGAAAACTAGGAAAGAGTTGGAGAAGTTTCAAGCCTTGTATCATCAGAATCTATCAAGTATCAAAGCCTCAGAAGGATTAGCCACCATTCTGAATCAGCAAAGGAATCCAAAGCTGAAAAATGGTTTGGGTTATGAAGAGGGATCAAGTAGTGGTCAGCCAAGAAACAAAGAATCCATCAAGTTTGTCGAATCTACATTCAATGACAACAACAAACTTGCAGAAACAAAGGAAGACAATCAGCTTCCCAAGAGGAGTAAAGAAAAAGGTGCCAGGACTAAATCTATAGAACAAAGAAATAATGCACTCCCTACTCAAGGAAATCATCAACATGCAAGAAATCGACCTGTTCTAACATGACAACCATTTTCTAGGTACCAACGGTTTTTCTACGGATATTGTTTCTTTTGTTCTAACTTTGGTCATAAAGCCGTAAATTGTTCTTTAAAATTAAATTATGAGCAATCAAGACATTCAAGGTATAGATATCTGCCACAACAAAGAATGAGACAGCCAAGTAACAAACCACCATAGACTACAAATCACTTGATGGATGGGAAAAGGACACAGGTTAAGAATAACAATCGTTATGATCCTTTATTCAATGAACCAGAATGTTACATCTGTCATAACTATGGACATAAATATGTTGACTATCGCTTAGGGAACTATGAACCAGATTTGAATTCCCCTACTGAAAATGTCAATGTTTGGAAGAAGAAAGAAAGTGACAAGTGCGGATTAGTGTTGTCAACTCAAAGACAAATGAAACCTTGGTATATAGACAATGGATGCTTCAAACATATGATGAGAGACAGAGGTAAGTTTCTATCTCTAAGTGAAAGAAAATTAGGAAACATAACCTTTGGAAATGATGCTCCAAGTAAAATAAAGGGTAAAGGGATGGTGTGTTTAAGTAATGGAAAAGGAAAAGCCCGAGATTTTCTGATTGTACATGGGATGAAGCACATTCTGCTTAGTGTAAGTCAAATGTGTGAAAGAGGATGTGAATTGGTGTTCACGTCCAAGGACTGCAAGATAAAGTCTGCAAACTTAGGACAAGTGGTGGCCAAAGGCATAAGGATAGAAAATAATGTATATGTGCTAAAAGAAGATAGAGAAGAGTGTCATCTAAGAAAACATGATGAAAGTTGGTTATGGCATAGGAGACTTGGACATATAAACTTTGACCACTTAATCAAGATCAAAAATCTTGAGGCAGTAAAAGATCTTCCAAGAATATCAAAACCCCAAGATTCTATGTGTAAACCCTACCAAGTAGGAAAACTAACCAGGACACCATTTAAGGCCAAGAGATTTACTTCAATAGAGAAACCACTCCAACTAGTTCATATGGATTTATGTGGACCATCAAGATAGGAAGGTACAGGGAGACAAAACTACTTCATGTTGATTATTGATGATTACTCCATACTTACTTGGGTTGCCTTTCTCAAGGAAAAAGCTGAAGCATTTTAGAAGTTTAAAATATTTAAGGCTTTAACTAAGAATCAAACAAGAAAGAGGTTAAAGGCAGTAAGATCAGATAGAGGAGGAGAATTTATGTCAAGTTATTTCAAGGAATTTTGTGATAAGCATGGGATCAAGAGAGAATACACAATCCCAAGAACTCCACAACAAAATGGAGTAGTGGAGAGGCAAAACAGAACAGTGCAGCAAATGGCCAGGTCAATGATGAATGAGAAGAAAATTAGTTAAACCTACTGGGTAGAAGCAATACACACAGTAGTCCATGTTCTTAACAAAGCCCACCTCAGACCACAAAGTGACAAGACACCTTATGAACTGTGGTATGGAAGACCTGCTTCAATCAAACACTTCAAAGTGTTTGGGAGTAAATGTTACATAAAGAATAATGATGAGAACCTTGGCAAATATGATGACAGGGTTGATGAAGGTATCTTTTTAGGATATGATACAAAAAGTAAAGGATACATATGCTATAATAATAGGCTGCATAAAATGGTTGACTGTATTGACATAAAAGTTGATGAAGGAATCCTAGCAAGAGAGGTGTACAATAATGAGTCTTCTATAGAGGACACAACTAAAGATGAAGATGAACAGGTCAAAGAATCAGAAAATGAACACTCTGAATCTGATGAATACTCAGATACTCAGACAAACTCAAATCAACAAGATCCTTCAAATTCCTCCTCTAGAATTACTCAAAAGAATCATCTTGCAAGTCAGATAATTGGTGAAAAAGACAAAGGTGTACAAACCAGGAGAAAGATAATCAAAAACACCAAGCAATCACATAAATATTTTATATCCATGCTGGAACCCAAGAAATTTAATGAAGCTAGCAAAGATGGCCTTTGGGTTAAAGCAATGAATGATGAACTTGATCAGATTGAGAAAAACAATACGTAGGAGATGGTTCATAGCCTGGAAGGTAAAAATATCATTGGTTCCAAATGAATCTTTAAGAATAATTTGAATGAGTAGGGACAAGTTGTCAGGAACAAAGAAAGATTTGTCTGTAAAGTCTATGCTCAAATAGAAGGAATGGATTTTGATGAAACATTTTCGCCCATACCAAGGTTAGAAGCTATCAAAATATTTCTTTCCTATGCTTGTCATAAAAGGTTTAAAGTCTATCAAATGGATGTTAAGTCAGCTTTTCTAAATGGAGATTTAAATGAATAAGTCTATATGGAAAATCCAGAGGGTTTCAAACTATATGATAACCTTGACTTAGTATGCAAGATGAAGAAATCTTTATATGGGTTAAAATAATCTCCTCATGCCTGGTATCTCAGACTAGATACGTATCTCAAAGACAAAGCGTTCAAGAGAGGAACAGTTGACAACAATCTATATATCAAAACAGAGGGTGATGATTTGCTCATTGTGTTGGTCTATGTAGATGACATCATCTTCAAATGTAATCAAGATTCATTGGTAAAATGGTTTGCTTCTTCTATGGAGTCTGAGTTTGAAATTTCTATGATAGGTAAACTGCCATTTTTTCTTGGTCTACAAATTACTCAGAGGTCTGAAGGGATGTTCATTTCTCAAGAAAAATATCTAAGAGAAATGTTGAAAAGGTTTCAAATGGAATATTATAAACCTGTGGGAACACGTATGGTTATTGGATGCAAATTAAGCAAGGATGATGACTCACCTGATGTTGATCAAAGTTCATATAGGTCAATGATAGGCATCCTGTTGTACATCACAACATATTGCCCAAACATAGTGCATGTTGTTGGAATGGTAGGAAGATATCAGTCTGCACACAAACAAAGTCATTTGCTAGTTGTCAAAAGGATATTCAGGTATTTGAAAGAAGAAATGACTTATGGTCTGTGGTATCCCAAAAATCAGAATTTTCAGTTAACTACTTATTCATATGTAGATTGGGCAAATTGTGTTGATGAGAGAAAAAGCACTAGTGGAGGAGAATTCTATCTGGGTGACTTGTTAGTAGCATGGCTTAGTGAAAAGCAAAGTTCCATTTCTTTATCGACTACAGAGGTAGAGTACATTGTTGCTACTGCTTGTTGCACTCAGGTAGTATGGATGGTTCAGACACTTGTAGACTTGGATTTAAAATACGCAACACCAATCCCAATTCATTGTGATAACACTAGTGCCATCAGTGTGTCTAAGAATCTTGTACTCCACTCCAAGACCAAGAATATTCCCATAAAATACCATTTTCTAAGAGAGCAGGTCACCAATCATGTTGTTAAGGTCCATTACACTCTAACCATAGAACAAATTGCAGACATATTTACTAAACCCCTAGCCAAGACACCATTTGAATATCTCTAACAGAAGTTGGGTGTCATCTTGTCTCACACCTAATAGAGTCCATACTGTTAGGGGGAGTTTTGTATTGATTGAATATCTGATACCTCCTAAAAATTATGCAACAGCTCAGGGGGAGCATGTTTTCGTTGGCATCGATGTCAAAGGGGAAGAAAAGGAGTGGTACGGACTGGATGCTATAGTTGGAGGTACACATAGTTTAAGTGCACTCATTCAGAGTTGCCATCAATGCCAAAGGGGGAGATTGTTGGCATGTTTACAGGAAAGTGTGCTTGCCATTGATAGCAAGATTAGAGTATGCAGCGATGGAAAAAAAGGGACAATGTAAGCTCAAAAGAGTTTGATGGAAAACAGACAGGAAAGGAAGATCAACAACGCAGGGATAATGGCATGGAAAGATCAGAAGCGTAAACTCCATTTCATAGTTTTGGATAYTGGGAGATTGAGAAGTCAAGATTCGAGACTCTTTAACACAGGAGTCCCGGAGTTGCAAAATTTGGAACCCCGAAATCCCAAAATAGGCACAACKATTGGAGTTTCGGATACCGAGAGATTGAGAAGTCAAGAGTTGAGACTCTCCAACATAGGAAACCCAAAGTCACAAAATGAGAAATCGTGAAATGTCAAAGACTCCATTTCATAGTTTCGAATACCAGGAGTTGGAGGAGTCAAGAATGAAGACTCTTCATCATAGGAGTCCCGAAGTCACGAAATGTCAAAGACTCCATTTTGGAGTTTCACATACCGGGAGTTGGAGGAGTCAAGAGTCAAGACTCTTCATCACAGGAGTCTCGAAGTCGTGAAATGCGAAATCATGAAATGTCAAAGACTCCATACCGGAGGTCTGGATACCGGGAGTTGGAGATGTCAAGGACTCTCACGACAAGAATCCCGAAGTTGCGAAGTGCAGAAAGATGAAAAGTTGATCTGACTCCATTTCGAAGTTTCGAAGACCAGGAGGTGGAGTTGTCAAAAACTCTCACATTAAGAATGCCGAAATCGCGATATGAAAAATCACGAAGATATTTGGACCATCGAATCATCAAGAGTGTGGCCCGTTGATCTGACTCCATTTTGAAGGTTCGGATACTGGGAGTTGGAAGAGTCAAGAGTTGAAACTCTTCATCAAAGGAGTCCCGAACTTTCAAAATGTGAGATGCTGAAATTCAAAATGTGAAAACACCTTTTTGGTGTAGGCCTTGCTCATCGATGGTGGTCACATCATCAAAGGGCTATAGAGAAGAGCTCAAAGAGGCAAGCTCCATTTCGGAGTATGGGACATGGAGAGTCGAGACTCCTCACCACAGGAATGTCGAAACGCCGGAATGCCGAAAGGAGAAATTGTGAAAGAACTTTATAGATAAGTTCTTGGTCACCGTCAGTGGTCACATCGTCAAAGAGATGTAGGGAAGAGCTTGAAGAACCAAGCTCCATTTTGTATTTTCAAGAACTGCGACATGGAGCGTCAAGAAACTTTACCACAATAATGTCGAAATTTGGAAATTCTGAAAAGTGAAATAAACACAAGATCGTACGGATACAATCCAACGATGCAGGTGAATTTCAGTATGATCGAAGGGCTATTGTTTCTCTTCACATTCAATCGATCAGTGGTGATCCAGTTGCTGAAGCGGTCTTTGGAGGTTCACAGTGTAACTGCTAGAAACCACTGATGGTTTCTGCCATAGGACTCGAAGAGAATTCTACGTGATTGCTAGAGGAGATGAAGAGTCTCTAGGAATCTTCCAGTGGAATGAATATTGTTCATAGAGGCAATTGACAGATGGATCTAACTGTCAGAGAAGCTGAAGAGTTGCAATGATGAACAGGTAGAGTACTCGACATGAGAGAGCATGCAGAAGCATGGCGAGATAGGATGCACAAGGTGCACAGAGATAATAAGTATGCAGAATAGAGAAGAGATGTGTGTCGTTGTTGTTGAGAGGGATTCAAGAGTGTAGAAGGAGGAGTGTGCAGCAACTAAAATACTGAGAAGAGGAATGGAGCATTGAATGGACATGAAACATAGAGCATATTATCCAAAAGCACAGAAAGTGCAAGGCATGTGTGGAGCAAGACAATGAGACACTAAAGGAAGGCTAAGGTGCTCTTGTAGAGAAAAACAGAAGATCAAAAATCCCAAGAAGATGCAGACAAAGAGACACTGATACAGGAGAGCAGAGCAACATAGCAGAACAATGATAAGTCTAGTAAGCCAATGATAAATATGGTATCATTGTGATAAGTTTCATTACAAAAAAATTATATTTCAGGGTGGTAGGGAGGTGCTAGGGAGAACTATTGTCCTCATAGGTTCAAGCGGGTTCTTGAGCAAAGGGAGTTGTAGCTTCCATCTGGTTGCAGCAAGAGAAACCAGGGTTGCAGAGTGGTGCAAGGGAGAACTATTGTTCTCTGTTATGCAGGTTGGTTCCTGTGTGACTGGAAGTTGTTGCTTCCATACAGTTGGTGCTGGAACAATTACGCAGTTGGTGCTTTTTTCTAGTGGGTTCTAGAGAAACTAGGGAGTTGGTGCTTCCTTCTAGTAGGTGCTAGAGAAAATAGAGATTTGGTTCTCTCAGCAAGTTGCAGCTTGCAAAATAGAGGTTGTAGCCTCATTATGAGTTGGATCTCATATGTATGATAATGTAAAGAATGTACATATTACTTATCATATAAAGAAGAAGAGGTTTTTACCCTTTATGGGTTTCCTCAAGAAATATATGTCTCTGTGTATCTCATAT
>JASDQU010174125.1:0-20665 GCA_032191745.1 Picea mariana | reverse complement strand
CAAGAAATGGAATATTTGGGTCATACTGTATCTCATGAAGGTGTAAAAGTGGACCCTAACAAAATTAAATCTATGAGGAAATGGCCAATTCCCAAAACCTTGAAGAAACTTAGAGGATTCTTAGGATTGATAGGATATTACTACAAGTTTTCAAAGAACTATGGTCAAATAGTGGTACCTCTAACAATATTATTAAAGAAGGAATCATTTTCTTGGACTCCGGAAGAAACCAAAGATTTTGAAAAACTTAAGGAGGCTATGTGTACAAATTGTGTCCTAGCCACACCTGACTTCACAAAAAACATTTATTGTGGAGTGTGATACCTCAGGCCATGGAATTGGTTCAATTTTAATGCAAGAAGGAAGGCCCCCTGAGTTTGGAAGCATCCAAATTAAAGGAAAAAACTTACTCAAACCCATTTATGAAAAATAAATGTTTTCCATACTACATGTAGTTAAGAAATGGCTCCCTTTCCTAGTAGGAAGACACTTCAAAGTAAAAACAGATCACGATAGTTTAAAGTACTTCTTGGATAAATGGTTATCTTTAGAAGAGAAACAACATTTGTTTACAAAGATGCTAGGTTATGAATTTGAAATTATCTACAAGAAAGGAAAACATAATATTGTCGCAGATGCACTTTCAAGGAAAGAAGAAGAAACAAAGGGTTGACTATATGTTGTTTCTACTCTGCAATCTAATTGGGTGGAAGAAGCAATGATAGAATAGAAGCAAGATCAAGAAATATGCAATATCATTCAAAAACTACAAGAGGACATTATCACATTAGATACATTTATGTGGAAGATTGATTTTCTATGGTATCATGATCACTTGTATTTATTTAATAATTATGAACTCAAACGGAAGGTCCTTCTGGTATTGCACACTTCTCCCATATGAGGACATTTAGGGTTCTTGAAAACTTACCATAGGATCAAGAAGGATTTTTTCTAGGAAGGTATTTAAAACTAATGTTCAATACTTTGTGTCTAAATGTGTGGTCTTCCAACAGAATAAGAGAGATACAATCAAGATGTCATGTCTCATACAACCATTAGCTATACCAAGTCAACATTAGGAATAAGTTTCAATGGATTCTATTACAGGTTTACCCAAATCTGAAGGAAAGAATGTCATCATGGTAGTAGTGGATTGAATAACAAGGTATGCCCATTTTTTCTCTCTTTCTCATACTTTTAAATAAAGTACAATACCCACATCATTCATGGAAATAGTCTAAAAAGCTACATACATTCCCCAAGATTATTGTAAGTGACACAGATCTAATTTTCACTAGAAATTTTGGAATGAATTATTTTCTTGTTTGGGTAGTCAATTGGCTCATAACTCATCTTACCATCCTCAATCTGATGGGAAAACTAATATTGTGAATACATATATAAAATGATATCTTTGTTTCTTTACATATGATAAACAAATACAATGGGTCAAGTGGTTTCCCTTGGCAGAATGGTGGTACAACACATCCTTCCATACTTCATCAAAAATGTCCCCATTTCTAGCACTTTATGGATATCATTCTCCATCCTTTACATTTCCCTTGTAAGGGACTACACAAGTTCAAGTAGTGGAGGACCACATATTTTTCTACCTCGAAAAATGTGCCACATATTTTGCTGCCTCAGAAAACTTGTCACATATTTTAGGTGGTTTTTCGGTACATGGTTTCTTTGTCGATGGTTTTCTATTTCCAGTTAAGGAATTAGGGTTGTTGACTAATCCAGGACATTGAGTTAGTGTTTTGGATGCCGCTAGCTCCTATATGTGTATTGTATTGTAAACAATGTATCACTATGAATGAATATAGAATATCTTGGTTTTCCCGGTTTGGGTTTCCAGGGGAAAAATCTCTGTGTAATGTTTGTATTTGCCAATTGTATCTTTTTTGTTCTTTTACTGTATATTTGTTTACAATAGATATTGTACAAGGTTAAAATCTACAGTATTAAGATCAACTAGAACAAGAAGACAAAGAGAAATAAGCCTATAAAAAACAAGACATCCCTTGTTTGTCACTACTACAAGAGGAAACGCCATAACAATGTTAGTTGTTGGTGTGCCAAAGTATGTCCCTTTTATTGGAAGAAAGACCATCTTAAGGAATCTTGTTGAGTTTACCAAAAAATAAAAAAAAATAAAAAATAAAAACCTTCCTACCATAAGATGAACTATTTTTATATGAGGAATGGCAAGAAGGATTCCCAAAACCAAAAACAAAATTAGACGCACTTGGAGAAATGAAGGGTGTCAAGTAGTACATACAATAGGGCCAAGAACGTTTTCCGCCACAACAATTTGGGTGCCGATTATGAAGTAAAGTATCTGTGTTGGTGAAGTGAGTGGGATATATGTCTCTCATTTATGGACCATATAGGTTATTTGTCTTTGTAAGGTTGTAAGTATTTGTTACGATGGGAAAAATCTCTATGGCCAAGGGTAAACCACAATAGACAGGTATGACTGCAGAAATCAACTTAATTCCAACATATGCTATATAAATTAATGTGAAAGATAAGAAAGAGGCCTATCTCGATCCAACGTTTGATGATGTTCCACCGTTGAGCACTTCGACCCAAAGCTTTATACCTACAATAAGTTCTTAAAAAACAAGTAGAGCAAGTACATAGTGATGATATAAAGGGGTTAGCACATCGGATAGCATAATCCATTAATAACCATTACAGACATGCCCATGGATAATAATCATATATTTGCAACATACCAATAGGAAGGGAAAGGAGTATTTCTATTAATAATTGATCATCAGAAGTGAAAACATTACAGACTTCCATGTTGACATGGTTCGAAACCAAGAAACCAAGTTCCTTCCAACTAGGCCTCCACCACTTTAATCCTCCACCAAAGGCAAGCTCATAAGAGAGAGTCGATGAGTTTCTCTCAACAATAGGGAAAGAGATTGGGGGTTGAACATTGTGTTAAGACTTGAGGGAAAAAGGGATGGAGAATTAATATGAAGTAATTTCTCCAGAGAAACTTTTCTCTCAAATTTGAATGCTTTCTCCTCCTTTTCCATAGCTCGAAATTGTGATTTTATAGCCTTCAGAATGAAACTGAAGTGCCGAGTCAGAATGTTTCCAATATGTGGAAGGCCAAGGATCAGAGGTCTTCTGTCGTGACATGGAAACCCGACCTCATTTTTGTATTTTCTGGCACAAATCCTGGTGTATGCAGGCTGTAGTGGAGCAACCAGCGTATACACATCTTGCATAGCTAATAGGGAGCATATATGTGGAAAGCGTATATTTTTGTCTCTGGATTCATCAAAAAGGGATGACAAGTTTGCATAGGGAAATGGAAAAAGGTCCTCTGTGAAAGATAGAAATGGTGACGCAAATCTTTCTATAACAGCTGGACAAACTCAATTGCTTATTGCATTATGTATTGACTTTGCATACATGGATGCCAAGAATAAAATGCAGATCCATGTGGAAAATATACCAAACAAGTGTTCATGGCCATGAATAGGAAAATATAAATGTGGTTGCATGCCAAAATCCTTCATAGTCACGAACAAGGCCTAGTGAAACCAATCTCAAAATCATTCTGAAGATATATGTATACCATGGAGTACAAATTGATCTCCCATGATCATTGAAGTCAAATAGGTGTTGGTCCCATGAAAAGAAAACAACAACTCAGGAAAGTTGTGGCCACATAGTGATGTCTTCAAGTCTTCTACACAATCCGCCAAGGTGAAAGTCTACATCATGTGAAAAAAGGAGTTGAGGTTGAACATGATGAGACATCGTTTGATTATCGTTCATTGAGGTATGTCATTAGCAAATGCGAGATAACATACCAATAATGAAAGTAAGTATCAAGGCACCGAGTACATTTCTACAAGTGCGAATAAAGGAGTTGGTGTTGAACACTTGAGAAATCCATTGATCAGGAGACATTGATGTATTCCCATCTGTCAATGGCGAGAGATCTTGCCACTAATGACTGCAAGACTCAAGGCACTCATGAAAATCTAGGTCCCATATCCAGAATAAATGACCTGAAGTCGATGGAAAGAGACCTACTAAAAGGATAGCATTAAGGATTCTCTCATCAATCAGCACGAGGAACAAAGCAGGTTCTTCATGATTTGGTGGAGATCGGATGAAGAACATGTTCACGAACCAATGACCATGTGTGTCTTTTACATGTGCCAAATGAAAGAGGTACATGAAGAAGACCCTCTGAATAGAAGCCAATGATGAAAACTGCTGACAAACGTGATGAAACCACCAATAAGGCGAATGGAAACCAAGACATTGCATGAATCCCAAAGTGTGAAATATATGTCTTGTTGTCGAACACAAGAGAAACCACCCAGTCAACAACCATTGATGAAGTGTCGATTGTTGGGTTCAAGGTGACCTACCAATAACGAAATTAGGGCCATGGTGCATGATAATACCATAGTATCATGTGATTCTGAGACAAACTGAGGGTATGGCCGACATGAAAAGTCAATATTTCTGAGGATTGGTCGACACAGGTTGATAGAATTCCTTTGAACAAGAGAATGAGACATATGGTGGACTCCGGAAGCATGGACTCAATGATGTGACTATTAGATGCAGGAGACATCAATAATGTTCTCTATAGGGACTGAAAGAGTAACCAGTCGGTAGAGAAAACACTGTAACTATATCAGCTTCCTAAGGCCATCCTAAACCAAAAATTATGATGACGGAAGGACTCAATAACTTTGTGCTCTGTTCAAAAGTGACATGACTCCTTCCAATTACAATATAGTACTCCCTTCCCGCCCGTCGTTTTTTGTTTTTTCATAACAAATGAATGTTATGATACAGAGGAGGGAACGAGTGTTGCAAGTAAGAAAAACTAGTTCCAACAGTGGAACGTACCTATGTTCAATGCAGGGGAATGCATGCAGGATATGGACACTCAGGGTGATGTTCCCTTCAGGGTATTGGGTGTCAACTTGCGAAGGATATAAACAAGGCTTTGCTTGGTTGAGGATGCAAAAACTGCTTAGGCAATGGTTTATAATGCAAATCGAGAACCGGATAAAGGCTCAATACTATAAGCGAGGGCATGAGATGCAATCACAACTTAACGCCAAAAAAAATCATTTTTTATGTCTTTTAGTCTACTTGGTGTGAAAAAGGGGTAAACTTGTGCCAAATAGACATCTTTTCAAATCCAATTTACGAGTGTGAAAAAGAAAAGTTCACTCGACAATCTTTTCTATTTTTGTTAACGAGTCAAAAAATAGATTAACTAAGACTCATGACCTTTCAAATCCAATTTTAATGAGTGTGAAAGGGACAAATCACTCGGCAATCTTTTCAATTTTTTAAACGAGTCGAAAAAGAGATTAATTGAGACTCGTTTTTGGGAGTCCGTGGGTAATAAGGCCACATGTGTATGAATGAGAAATGAGGTTCATCATAAAGTCATGTATCGAATTATAATGGACTCCCGATCCCACGGAAAAAACTCGGCATGGGCACCAAATCACATAAAGAATCTAACTAGGGTACCCATGTTTGGTAAGTCTCTGCCATTTATTAATGATGCTACTTATAGCGGATGGAGGGTCATGCGTCACAATAAATGGGTTTGTAACTAAGGTGTAAAAAGAGGTAGTCGGAGGATAATGAGAAATGCACGATGGAATAAATACCTATCCTATATGATAGGTTATGAAAATACCTGCCTGAGGAGACGATCGACCAACCATGACATTGAAATCCGCAAGAAAACTGAGTCAAAACTACAAAACTAGCTTAAAACCATTCTTGAATTAGTCCATTAGATTAAAAAATAGCATGAAACTATTTAAAGTGGGTAAAAATAATTTATAAATAGTAATAAAATAAAAAATTACTGTATCATTTTGATTTTTACCCAAATAGGGCAATTTGGACCAAAAATACCTCCAGGATTCAAACGACGATTGTGAGAGCATCAGGAAACGAAAACATGAACCGTCTGGATCAGGTAACTCTTCATCTCATCCTCTTCAAATTCAGTGGATTACATATTTGAATTAGGTTTTCATTTTTTAATTTTTGAGGGCATAAATTAGGATTTTTCGGTATACGCGAGTTTCCTTGTGTAGGTCGTGTCTACGACTAGGTATACACCCTTATGTTAACCATAGGGAGTGTTTATTGAGAAATAAACGTGATTGTGGGAAAGTAAGCTGCGTATATGTACGCAATTGGCAAAAAAAAGGGGTTCTTAACTCAAAAATTGATTTTTTTTTTGTAGGATGGTCTTGGAATGGAGAGAGCGAGAACCTGAGGAGGTAGATGCAGCTATGGATCGAGATCCAGTGGCTCAAGCGGCTTTAAAAATATGTGTTTTGTACAAGTTTTGGCCTCTCAAAGGAATGAGAGCCCAAGTGAGGTTGTTGGAAATGTTGGTGGGTTATTTGGATCCTGATAGCGAGAGCTTTATCCTTGATGGAAAAACGTTAAGGATCAAAGTAGAGGGCATCTACTTCTTGAATGGTCTATGATGCCGAGGAGAGGTTTTGAACCTCAATTCACGCGGAGCAGGGAGTGGGATGAATATTGAGGAGTATATTGAAGCCCACTGTGTAGCAGGGACTCCCATGGTGGGAAGTCAAGTCCCCATCCGGGCAATCAGTAACCTCAGTTTGAAGATCATTGTGCTCGTGCTTACCAGAATCATAGGTTCAGCCTCATTGCATCAAGCATCGAGACCGCTTATGTTTTATGCAGCGGAGTGTGCGAGACCTACTGTCTATGATTGGTGTACCTCACTGTTGACCAATATGAATGGTTAGTTGATAGAGTGAAAACAGAGGGGTAAGTGAAACTTCGGGTTTGCCTCTATTCTTTGCAGCTTATTTTTCGAGTGGGTTCCAGGTCTGGGACCTAGAGTGGAGATCCTTCCTAAGGGACCACGTGATCCAGCCATGGCGCGGTGGATTGAAGTCATGAGACGGCAGGGGGGAGGTAGAGTGTCGACACCCAACAACAATGATTTTTTCTTCTGGTGGCGGAGACAAATCATTTCTCTGGACGACTATCCCTATACGAGGATTGATTTCAGAGGAGACACAGATATGCCACTTCCACCAGCGGCCGCCTATGGCACCATAGGTAAAATGTTTTTACATATTTCATTTTTTTTTGTATTTTTGTATTTAAGGAACACAAATATTTTTGAATGGTGTTTGAATATTAAATAGATACATGTGTAATTGAATACGTGGGTCCACGATGTCCAGAGGGATTCCTTCGACATAGATGGAGGAACCCGGGAGATGAGGTGGTGGGAGGAGAAGCAGAGAGGGTCCTACAAAACGCTTAGGGTAACCTGTCTCGTTTGACACAGAGGATTCCTATGGTTCAGGTAGAGGATCTACTTGAAGCCATGCAGTGATAGGTGGTTGGTGTACCTAGAGCATGGGTATGACTCTTCCACCGTCTCGCAAACGCCATGGTTTGCTATCATGATGCACATCCGGTGCCACAGGCGTAGATGTCTTAGGATATATATATCGGTTGTATATGTATTTTGAGGGTTTTAGCACCAATTTTTGTAATATAAACACCATACTTTTGAAATATATAAAAAGGGATCTTCGGCTTTACTTATATCTTACAATATGTACATTGAGTTAATGGTTTTATTTGCTTTATTAATGTGAAAAATTCCAATCTAAAACATAGTTAGCGTAGGCATCGGATACATGATTAGAAATCCTAGGAATGTGATAATCTGTAATAAAATCAAATTGTCGTTCTAAAATACGTACCCATAGGAATCGACGGAGTAAAGTAGGATCATGCATGCAGTAATGACCGTTAAACTGACATACTACTAACTGGGAATCTAGGCAAACTTCTAAAGAAAGAATACCATGCGAGATAGCATCACGTAAAATTTCTATGACGACGCTATATTCGACCACGTTATTCGTGGATGGCCCTAGGCATGCACCACCTAAAGATACCAACAGACCCTCGGGTGAGTAAACCACCCAAGCGGTGGAAGCCAAGTTCCATGTATGATGACTGGCTCCATCTGCAAATCCTATGTAGATCAAAGACTCCGTTGACATCTGCCAACAAAGGGAAAATGTGATAAGCAAGCTAAAGATAAAAGAAAATGAAAAAAGAGATGTATATATACTAAATTTACATTAGTATACAAAGAGTTCCGCCCAAGCCTAGCGCTCAAGCGTAGTACCTTTTCAAGTAGAGCCCATTTCTGGGCTCGACCAACTTATTCCCTTCATAATATTCCAACTCATAGGCTCCTTTTTATAGGACCCGTCGCACGATGTAAGGACCATGCCACATGGGTTTAAACTTTCCTGCCCCTAGCGGTTCTTTGGCTTGAACATACAAGAGGACCAAGTCACCCTCAGCATACAACCGGGGATAGAAAGACTTGTCGTACTGAACCTTAACATGTTTCTTGTTTGCCTCGATAGTTGTAAAGGTGTCCTGATGCTTGTCGTCAAGACTCTCTAGTTGCACAAGGCGCCGCTCTAAATCCAAAGTGTCAGGTAGGAGTTCGACTGCCAAATTGAGAGAAGAGATTTCACATTCAATGGGAAGGATCGACTCCACACCGTGCACTGACTGAAAAGGGGAAAAACTAGTGGCAGTCTTAACCGAGGTTCGGTATACCTAAAGCGCGGGATATAGCATGATGTGCCAATTGGAGTTACTTTGACTGACATTTTTTAAAAAAATGGTCTTGAGAGACTTGTTGAAGGCCTCTACTTATCCATTTGCCTGGGGGTAATAAGGGGATGAATGATTGTGTCTAAACCCCATCTTAGATGCTAGTTCTACCATCATTTCATTCTGAAAGTGACCTCCATAGTCAATGACAATCTAACTCGGGATACCGAACCGGGCGATAATTTGGTTGAACATGAAGAAGGCTATAGTCTTCCCATCAGATTTTACAGTAGGCATGGCCTCGACCCACTTAGTGAAGTAGTCGACGACCACGATAATATGTTGGTGCCCCCCAGCCGAAGTTAGGTTGCAATTGACGAAATCTACCCCCCACTTGGTGAAGGGACCAACGGTAATGATTGGGTGAAGAGGGGTTGGATGTGAGCGCATTTTCCAAGTGAACACCTAGTAGGGGTGACACTTCTTAACTGATTCTATACAATTGTTAAATATAATGGGCCAGAAATAACCAGCTCGCAAGATTTTTTGGGCTGTCGCAAACCCGGATAGGTGACCACCACAAGCCCCTTTATGTCAATCATTTAGGACTGACTCAGCTTCCTCGTGAGTTAATAAATGATGCAATATATTATCTATTCCTCGGAAATATAAAGTGTCGTCGATGAAGGTATACTTTTTGGCTTGATATGTAACAAGTCATCGATCATCTCGCGAGAGATGTTGAGTGAACTTCAAGGTTTGAAGATATAAAACAATGTCTCCATACCAGGGGTCGGACGATGAGAAAAGGAAAATGTGTTCATCTGCAAATGAATCGACATGGATAAAATCCTCGTATAATTGTGGAAAATCGGATATTAAATCTGCAAAAAATAGTGATTTCTTGGAATTGGACGAAGCAAAGTCGAGATCAAATTCGTGTAGGGTGACAATCCATTTATTATATTTCCCGCCTATGATATGCCTGGTGAGGACGTATTGAAATGGATTGACATCAACAGCCACAGTATTTTTGCAAAGCAATATATAGTGACGTAAACTTTGGACTACATGAATGACAGCCAAAGCTAGCTTTTCAACATGAGAGTATTTAAGCTCAGGGCCGACTAGATTTTGACTAAGATAGTAGATGACGTTCTCATGGAGATCATCATCCTCCTAAACTAGAACCATACCGATCGTCTCAGTAGATGCGACGATATACAACAAGTAATCTCTACTGTAATTAGGGGATTTCAGTAGAGGGGCCGATACCAAGGCTTTCTTCAAAGCGTCGAAATACTCCTGGGCTCGCTCATCCCAGATAAAAGGAGTGTCTTTCTTCATGAGGCGCATGAAACCCTTAGTGATATTGTCATAGTTCACTATGAAACAATGTAGAAAGTTAGATTTCCCATGTAAACCTTGAAGTTGTCTAATTGTGCAGAGGGGAGGCAACTGAAGTATTGCCTCAACCTTAAGAGGATCTACCATGATCCTAGTCTCGAAAACTAAAAATCCTAAGAGACGACCAGACTTAAGGAAGAAGATGCATTTATGAGGGTTTAACTGGATTCTATAGTAACGACATCTTTCAAAAACTAGTCAAAGGTGTATAACATGATCCACTCTCTTGCAAGAGTGAGCAGCAAGATCATCAAGGTAGGCTTCGACTATGTGCTTGAGATCATGAAAAGAGAAAGTCATGGCACGTTGGAAGGTTTCTCCAACATTTTTAAGGCCAAGATTCATTTTCCAATATGCAAAAGTACCCCAAGGACCTATAAATGACGTCTTGTGTTGGTCCTCAGGTTTGATCTGGATTTGGTTATATCCCAAAAATCCAGCCATGAAATAAAATATCTGGCTTCCCGCACACTCATCAAGAATATGATCAATGAAAGGCATGGGGAAGTTATCTTTAGGACAAGCCTCATTCAGGTTGTGAAATTCCATACACACATGGATGGTTCCTTTCCTTTTATTCACAGGAACGGGGTTGGATACTTATTCGGTCAAGGGAACTGAGTAGATGAAGCCAACATTAAGTAGCTTCTCCACCTCTGCCTTAATAGCAAGGGACTTCCTTGGATTTACAGATCTAAGATGTTGTCGAACAGATTTAGCATCTAGATAAGTCCTAATATCATGTTCGACAATACGGGGGTCGATCCCTAGCATCTCTTCGTATCACCAAGTGAATACATCTCGAAATTCTTTGAAGAGTTTGGTGTAGATCAGAATTTCTTTTGGCGAACAATCTGCACCTATATTTACATTCTCAATATTGCCAAGGGTATGAGAGATATCGATCGAGACGATAGGAGAAATACTCACCATATTTCTCTCAGCATAAATGATGTGCGTATCAAGTGGAACTACGGCATGACCGACTATCTCACTCAAGGTAGACCAAAAATCATCTTTCTCGATTCTTTCGAGACTTGGGAGAAAATATGATCGATGATCCATATCATCCCAAGGTCTCTCGGAACCATTCATGGCTTCCAGGATGGATTCATTCGAAGGCAAAGTATCATCTAGGAAATCATGTGAGAAGGACAAAGGGGTGGCCCATACAAGCCTGAGAATAGGATCCTCCTCATCCATCGATTAGGTAAGAGGATCAGGATCGGTAGAAGAGTCTAGAACAACTTGATACACAATCTCCACTACTGATAGTGGGATAGCCATGCCAGCATGCAACTTTCCTTCACCTAATGAAGTCGGGGAAGGTAGGGTCCATGGATCACTAAAATAGGAAGTGTGGAAAGGTATGGACCTCCTGTTTGAAGCATGCCTAATGGACATGGTGTAAATGTGGTCAATCGGTGATAAGAAGTTGAAGGTACCCATGAGGGAAGAATACATTCTGACACCAATATTATCAGTTGCCGACTGAGAATTGTCGATAATAGGGATTGACGGTCCAACAGATGCATTAGGACTAGAGTACGCAAAGGATAATTGGTCGATAGTCATGATCTCCCCTTGATGAAGAAACAAAATTATAAGGAAAATAGATGATACAACAATGACCATAGCATAGGTCCAATTGCGACCTAGTAACAGATTATAATCGAGAGGCTCATCAACTACCTCTACTTCCACCTCTACCATCTTCCCCCCTAACTAAACCGGAAAGGCGGGGAGAATACCATGAGGGCGGAAGGAATGACTGTCAAATGAATTCAACATGTTTGATGACTTGGAAAGGGTCGGAGAACCAAGAGCTTTCCAATAGACCAGGGACATCACACAGGTGATAACACCTTCATCAACGATTGCTCGTTTGATAGTATACTTGGAATACTCCATGTGGATTTGGAAAGCCACATGGTAGGGTAAGCAAGGCTTCACATTAGTGACATCAAACTTGATGAGTTTTGAGCGACTAGGCTCTAGATCTCCTAAGGCAGAGAGCAAGGCATTCCTCTGTGACGGAAATGTCTGGAGTACCTCCAAAGCTGAAATCGCACAAGGTGTTTGGCCCAAATCCTCAATGATAGAGTAGTTCTGGGTGGCTCTAGCATTAGGGTTGTGAGTAGAGCGCTTAAGTACATCATTCGAAATATGGGGAGGTGGCTTTGGTTTCTAAATCCGTAGGTTCGTCTCCGGAGGGAGAGGAGGAGCTTCTAGGTTGGTACTAGATTTTGAAGAGCTATAATCTCGAGAACGGGTGGCTACATCGATTTTTGCATCGACCATATTGATACAAACATGGTCGCCATCTTGTGACGGTGGGTTTTCACCTCCACCGGGTGCATTTATGGCGTTTGAAGAGCTTGAGGCTAAGTGTTGATTGTGTGGGAATGGATTCGTTAGCACAACGAGTGGTAGGTTTAAAAGTCTTGCAGCCTCCGCGAGTTTGGGGCATAAATGTGTAAGGTGGTCATCGGTACAAAGTTTACAAGGAAAATTCACCTTATGTTTCTCTTTCTTTCCCTCTCCAACGTTATCATTTTTCTTCCCATTATTATCTTTGTCCTTGGGTTTGTTACCATTTTTCCCATCTTTATGGTTGTTTCGACGTTTCCCTTTATTCCCATCTGGCTACTGGTCACCATTTGGGTTTTTTGATGATTACACAGAATGTACATCCGCTGACTGGGTGGGTTTGGAGGATCCTGACAAAGCTGACCCTCTGGTAGACTTCATTGTTGAGTCTGCAGGCTTTACATTGGTGGACCCTACAATTCCATTGGCATGAGGTCCAGGTTTTTGCCTAGGATCATAATTTGACCGTGGTGCTTCTAGAAGGAGGTGATATAACATCCCAGACTGAGCATATATTAAATATAATTGTTGGGCTCTAAAGATAGCTTCTTCCTCGTTGGAGACCCCAAAATTAGCAATGTCCTTCGAGATAGGAGGATGAAAATACTTTACAAACCATTCTAGAAGAAAGGTCGGGGGTATGGAGGTCTTAATCAACCACCTCTGTCTACGCCACTCCTGGATATGATTTGAGATATGAGTGGTGGTGTCTTGGCATAAAGTCGACAAAAGTTTGAGTCCATCATCATAACGAATGGGCAACTGAAATTGGTTGAGAAAGTCCACTACAACATGATCAAATGATCCATATGTTCCCCTGGGTAGCACAATATACGATTGTGAAGCGACTCCTATGAGAGTTCGTTGAAATAGTCATAATCTAATGGAATCGTGGTTCACGGAATTCGATGAGCACCAAAGGTGAAAGGTAGTAACGTGTTCACCAGGGTCCTCTCCATTCTTACCCTCAAACTTTGGAATTTTTTAAGGAAGTTTGGTGGGGACGGGGGGCCATGAGCAATCATGAAGTACCAGGTCATTCATTAACTTAGCCAAGTCTGGAAGATTGAGCATGGCCAGAAAAGGGAGACGGGGTTTTGGCATCTGGCCCCATCCTCCCGTGAAATATTGTGTGTTGGGAACTGCATTCCATCCAAGGTTCAGGTAAGTACCAAATCCCTGTCCAAAATTATAAGGCTCTCCTCTGGGTTGATTCGTATAGGATGGGTTGTGCATCATTCCAGCAGGAATGTTCTGATAATGATTATGAAAATTTCACCCGACCGGATTATATCCGAACTGGGGTTTGTGAAAATTTCCCCCAACCGGATTGGATCCAGGTTCAGGGTTACCCAAAGTGTAAGACTGACCTCCTCCAGATGGGAATCCATAGGATTGAAGTGGATTCATCATACCAAAAGTATTGGTCGGAATCGACACCGAGGGGGTAGGGATGTAGGGCAGAACTTGTCCATCAGTTGGGTTGTTCCATCAAGTCATAGAAGGATTAGATTCAGGTTCATGAAAACGGGCACTTCCTACATTAGGATTCATTTGGAAAATATGAGAACTACCAAACGTAAAAGGAGTGTAAGGAGGTGTAGTTCCCCCAAGTCCAAAGCTAGCGTTAGGGCCAACAGTTGGGATGGCAGTCGAAAACTGTGACGTCAAGTTAAGCATACCATAAGAAAATGGATGAGAAGCCATAGGGATGGACTGAACATTGTAACTCAGTGAGTGGCCAAAACCCCCAAAAGGGTTTGAGGCAAGAGATGAAGCATTAACTACAGGTTGAGCCGTAGTACTAGTATAAGCCTCCGGACCTGCAACTATAGTCGTTGTAGGAGTCGAAGGGGTGCCATTAATTATAGTGGGTATGGGATTCAAAGAACTCCCAATGTTTTGAAGACTGAACTCAGTACTCATCCTTGTGGAACCACAAGTCTGAAAGGTGGATGTGTGTGTACCACGCCTGATAACTCTACGCCTTTTAGAAGGAAAGAACTCAAAAGCTGGTGGTAACTATAAAAATCGATGGGACCGACGAGGAAGATGGTTTGACTCCACGATGACTTATGAATCTATAAAACAAAAATATATCCTAAGGCTAGCTAGTAATCAAAGAGAATACCAAACAGTCAAATGGTCAATATGCATGCAAACGGGCTAAAGTGGTTGAGTGGTCTCCCTCGTTAAAGAAGGTATGTCTCGTTCAAGAGGGACCTAAGACTCCCTACTAAAATTTGGAGGTAACAAAATCAGTTATAGGGGCCCTTATGGGCTTAACAACCAGTCGGTTAGATCCCCCCGGAGAGGTAATCTTCCATAAATGTTGTGTGATGTACGACCCCTATCTGACCTAGGGTACAAACAGAATAACCTATGCAAGTAACCTATGAGATACCTAAGTCAAGAAACTAATAAACCATTGTATAACTGATACACAGGCGAGCAGTCGTAAGTCCAGATCATTGTATCGACAGGGTAGAAAATCTTGAAACCTTGAAAGCACCACCTCTCATAGAGGTATGGGTACTAAAAAGATCCCCAAATACAAATAAATCCACAGAAATATCTTTGATTCTAGGTGAGTATCCAGGGGTTATCCATTCAACTAACTTTGCTTGACCTCGTGATTAACTCCGGTGTGAGCGGAGCCTCCTGATATTACCAATTATACAATGGAATTCTCAACTCCCTTTCTCAGACACATATGTTGATTTAATTTCCTTGGAGAAGTTTACTCACAAAATCCTATTCCAAGGCACTAAATCCTAGACTAGTTTGTGCACCCTAAAAAATAAAATCGTGACTAATCAATTTTAGTTTAAAGAGTAAATTTTATTGGCCATGATTACTCAAAAGGGTATGGAAGAGAAACTCATGATGTTATGACTCTGCCAGAAAATGAATATGAATATAATGCAAAGTCTATCTTTAACTTTTCAATGAATGATACACTAATAAAAATAGTGCAATTTTCAATTTCAACTCTGCAATTCAGAAGTAAAATGCAATCTTTCGCTAAATGAACTAAGCAAATGATAAAGGCTCAAAGACAAAAATATTAACCAATGCAAAATGCCTATTTTTTTTTATTTTCAATATATTAAAGAGAAAATGCATGGACTATAAAGAAACCTAATATATAAATTCTAATATGTATAAATGAAATAACTGAAGCAGAATACCAAGCATCCAAGCAAACAACCCAAGGTTCAAGGACAACATGGATGAAAAACAAAGAGAAAGACTACACAAAAAAATTCAACTCCCAAAAGGTTTCTCGTCAACACATAGAAGTTCAACAGGCACTACCTATACCTAAGAGGGCTCAACAATCATCAAATATCACCCAACAATCACTAAACCAAGAAAAAAAAGCAAAGGGAAGTGGCATACGTGACTATTCAGGAGAATATGGTGTATATACGCATCCTATAGTGAGACAGCAAGCGGGTATATGTGACTGTCAGGGAAAAAGGAGCATATGGGCTTCAAAACAAGGCCAGGCAAAGGTAAGAAGGTTAGAAACTTAGACCTAGAGTTAACAGAATCCGTCGAGTAGTGATACGACAAGAAACACCAAGGAAAAAGAGAAATGCAAGAAGAAAAAGTACGTCAAACCTTAGAAGGAATATATCTCCCCAGTATGGTCGCCATTTCTGTTACGAGGGGAAAACTCTCTATGGCCAAGGGTAAACCACAACAGACAAGTATGACTGCAGAAATCAACTCAATTCAAACATATGCTATATAAATTAATGTGCAAGATAAGAAAGAGGCCTACCTCGATCCAATGTTTGATGATGTTCCACCGTTGAGCACTTCGACCCAAATTTTTATACCTACAATAAGTTCTTAACAAAGAAGTAGATAAAGTACATAGTGATGATATAAAGGGTTTAACACATTAGATAGCATAATCCATTAATAAACATTACAAACATGCTCATGGATAATAATCATATATTTGCAAGATACCAATAGGACGGGAAATGAGTATTTCTATTAATAATTGATCAGTAGAAGTGACAACATTACAGACTTTTGTGTCATCACGGTTCAAAACCAAGAAACCAAGATAGAAATGGTGAGGCAAATTTTGCTATAACAGTGTTTGGTAAGGAGATTTGTTTTGATTGTCCTTGGGAAATATAGACCTCTACTTGTGGAGGCTTGAAAGGAATAGGATCTAGGGTTTATTTTGGGATTTTTTGAAGTGGTTGGGGTGACATTTGAACTTGGGTTAGGTCTACTTGATGGGTAAACATATTAGGCTCTAGTGATGAGATATGAGTTTGAAGGAATGCCAATGGMAAGAGTTAATTTTATATGCACATTTTCATTTTTCCAATCAAGTTCAAATTGGTCATTTCAACATGAACAATGTAATTACATGTTTTTAATTATATGTAATTATGCATGGCATGTCTACTTATGATGCATAATCCACATAGACTTGCAATGAAAATAGATTTAGTGTTTTCTTTTTTTTGCAATAGAGTGAAGCAATATCATAGATGTGAATCATAAATTCATTACTCATCTATGAATCTAAAATAAATGAGGTAGAACCTTCTATTGAATAATGTGTTTGTATTTATACATCAAGGCTTCCTTCCTATTTTAGATTGCTTTGAAAATGGTTTCTAAGATTACAAGATCAAAAGAAATTTTTAATGCATTTTCTTCCTTTCATAGATTCTTTGCATTAATTACCAAGTTCTTTTATGTTTGATAAGAAGTGGTAGGGTTTAATTATGTGAATACATACTTTAGTCTTAGCATAATTATTTCTAACATCATTATTTTAATAAAAAAAAATTAAATGGGAGACATTATCATCTCATGGGGAGAATATTTGAGCTAAGGAGGGGCCACTTTAGTCTGAAACATTTGTTTGGACAACCCACATTAAATGCCAGACAAACTAGATGACTCGAATTTCATAGTGAATATGACTTTGAAATTAAACATATCAAAGGCAAAGAAAATCAAGTGGCTAATGCACTCATTAGGAGAGCACATGAGATGCATATTATAGCCATCATTATGTACAAGACTTATATGAAAGATAAAATTATTGAAGCAACAAATTTAGATCAACACTATTTGTAAATAAAAGAAAGGTTACAACAAGGCAAGTTACAATAGAAATTTAAATACTTTGAGTTGAAAGAGGATCGAATCCTCATGTACAGAGGCAAGGTATATGTGTCAAATTCAATAGAGTTGAAAAATATATTGTTAAGAGAAATGCATAGTGTTCCATATGTTGGGAACCCAAGATATAAGAAATCGATTGTCATTGTAAGTAGCTAGTATTTTTGGCTAGAAATGAAAAAGGAAGTGGATAATTATATAGCTAGGTGTCTAGAGTGCTAGAAAGTGAGGACTGAACATAGAAATCCATCTGGACTATTACATCCATTTCCCATTCCAAAATGGAAGTGGGAAGTTGTTACAGTGAATTTTATTACTAAGTTGCCTAGAAAAATGAAGTTGAATTATTCCATCATGGTAGTGGTGGAAAATTGACTAAGGTTGCACATTTTGTTCTAGTAAAGATGACTCACAAGGCAACCAATATTGCATAAATATACATGCAAGAATTTTCTAGGATACATGGAGTGCCCAAGGCAATAGTTTTAGATAGAGATCCCAAGTTTACATCTAATTTTTTGAAGGGTTTATTCAAAGGCTTTGGGACAAATTTAAATCTGAGTATAACATATCACCAAGAATCAGATGGGAAAATAGAGAAGACAAATAGAATAATTGAAGACATGCTCAAAATGTATGTAATGGACCAACAATCAAAGTGGGAGGATTACATCCACTTGGTGAAATTTTGTTACAATAATGGGTATCAGGCATCAATAAAAATGAGCCCATTTGAAGCATTGTATGGAAGAAAATGTAACACACCAGTGAGTTGGGATAACCGAATAGACAGAGTTGTTATTGGACTAAATTTATTGAAGGAAGTGGAAGAGAATATGGTGAGGATCAGGCAAAATTTAAAGGTTTGCCAAGATAGGCAGAAAAATTATGCAAAAAAGAGCAGGGTTTTCAGACATTTTAAACTGGACGAACATGTATTTTTGAAAGTGAAAGCGAAGTGAAGTTCGCTAAGATTAGGAAGTTTCCCAAAATTAGTAGCAAGATAATTCAGGCCTTTTGAAATCTTAGAAAAGATAGGGTTAGTTGCATACATGCTAGTATTTCCTGCATCTATGAGAGTGAATAATGTATTTCTTATGTCATTATTAAAAAAATATGTGTCTAACCCTAACCACATAATTGATTGGACTATAATCCAGGTGGAGCACGAAGAAAATTTATGGGTGGAACCAGTGCACATTCTAAACCGAAAAGTCAAAGTGCTTAAGAACTAATTTGTTAGTTTGGTAAAGGTTCAATGGATCTACTATGGTCTTGAATATGAAACATGGGAGCACAAAGAAACCATGTGGGAGGAATACCAACAAAGTTTTGTCAATTTTGAAGAAAATATAAGATAAAAATGCAGGACTCCATTTTGGGCAGCTAGAGTTCTAGAAGCACATCTCATATTTTTCCTATCCAACCTGCATTGGGAGCCATGATAAAAGAATGGTACAGCCTGGTGGACTGAGAACATGAGATTATGGTTGGAACTATTGTTGGAGGGTGAATAGATTACAATTTTTTTTTTTTTGGATATTATGATGTAAATTTGTATATGTTTATCGGCACAGTTTTTTGCACCAAGGATGGTACAAATTTGTAGGAGAGGGGGAATGTAATATCCCCACTATAATCCTTGGTTAAATTAATGCATAATGTATGGTTATGGCAAAACGATCTAATATGTGAATTGTATTTCTGAATGTTAATAAATAAAATGTGATGCCAACTACTGGTGTACATGGACAAAGATGGGGGTTGGGTTTTCCACAAGAGAAGGGAGAGTCTAAGAGGGGTCAAAGGGGGGAATTATTTATGGGTATTAATCCAAAACCACTTTATTGAATTTTATTATCATTGGGGACAACCTTCTATTTTATGTTTGAGTGTATGAGAGAAAAATCATTGAATACATGTAAGAGGGTGGGTGTGAGAAGTCACATCCCATAGTTATTGTGAGCATGGGCTTGAATTACAATCAAAATTAGGGAGTGTGGCAGTCAACCTGCTTGGGGAAAATAGAGGAAATGTGTATGCGTGGAACAACAGTTTTTAGACAGTTATGTTTTTGCATGAGCATGAGAAGAATAAGGACAAAAGGAGATTTGGAGTTGGAACAATGATCGAGAGTGAATTCTGGAGCATTTTTGGAGCTATTGAATAATGAAAAATATTTTTTTTACGATTGTAGAAGAACCAAGTTGTCAAGCATGAAGAGTGACCTCCAGTGTAAATTGCACTAAAGTAGCAATCTAGTTGTTTTATTTCCTGGTAGTTTTCCTAGCAGTGAATTTTCTTGTGTTCCCATTAGTGAGATTCATGGTCAATTGTGCCAGAGAGACCCTGATAAAAAAATGGAATGCCCGATGTAATAATAGTAGTGAAGGGGTGCATTCCTTGGGTTGGGCGGGTCAAGAGGAAGAGATATGGTGGAAATCGAGATAGCTATAGGAGAATACTAGTGGGTTGTCAGATATCTGAGTTGTGAGTGGACTATGAGAGGCACCCTCTTTTATGGATTCCTATCCCCAGCTCGAGGGTGACTTGCTATTGATATATGTGAAACAAATTATATTCTTGGGTTGAACGTTTGTCCCAAGAAGCAGGCTGAGCAACTATTCTGAAAAGATAAGTGTGTATCTGTGTTCTATGTTACTTTATGAGCTAAATTGTTGTGTTTTAACTCTATATATGTGAATGGTTTTATATGTTGTTTTATAAGTTAATTAATTACATTCATGTTTATTTCATCATGTTGTAGCTGCATTTGAATTAATGGTAGTTGAATGGTTAAATATGTGTGTATTCTTGTAGCTAGTAGGCTATAGGATTATTTAGCATAATTTTTTCTTTTTATGGGTATTTTTGAAGTAATGGACCTCGGTTGGGTTGGGGTATGTTAAAGGAATGAATATGAGAGAATGATTGATGAAATATTAATAAAGGAGCCAAGTGATTTCCCAGGAGGTATCCGCCAGTCGGGTAACATCAAGAATGATGTCCACGACCATGCAAGTATGAGATTGGTCATGCCATAATAAGT
>JASDQU010174122.1:3138-15566 GCA_032191745.1 Picea mariana | reverse complement strand
CTCTCACTCCCCCTCCTCTACCACTCTCCCCCTCCATATATTTCTCTCTCTCCTCCCTCTCTCTCTATCTCCCATTCCCTCCCACTATATCTCCTACTCCCTCTTCCCCTTCCCCTTCCCTCTGCCTCTAGATGCCTCTCTCTCTCTCTCACTCTCTCTCACTATCTTTCCCCCTGTGTAAATATCTTCCTCTCTCTCCCATTTCTATCCCCTTATATTCCTTGAAGCCTATCTCCATTTTGGCCCTGAATCCATTTAACCCTAGGATGCCACCTATACCCATCCCTTAACCCCCTCTACAACCGATCCCTAAGTGCCCTATGCCCATGCGTCTTGTTGAGGGCCCCACAACCCCTACACCTCCATCATGGTGCTCTAACCACTACCCTATGCCTCAACTCACTTTCAATTATAATCCCTTAGGTCATATTTGTCCCCAAGACCCTCTATACCTTTATTCATAAATTTATAGGGGGAATACAATAAATGGTCTATCCATTTCATTAAGATTTTTCATGCACTCTTGTGAGTAGAAATAAATGAGGTTGGGCATTATGCCTACTTGATATCCTTGTCCAATAGGGGCATGCACGCATTCTAGGAGTGCGTATACAATCTTGGAATGTGTGAGAACTCCTATTGAATATGGATATGAGGAAGGAACAATCTCATCCTCTTTCTCTACCGAAAACATGAAACCATCCCATACATAAGAAAAAAAGATAGAAAACTCTATCTAAAGTATCAAATATATTTATAAAAAATAAAGTACTTCAAAATATAAACATAAACACTAAACAAATAATCCCTTTGTCTTCCAATTTATTTTATTTATATCTAGCCATAATTTCATATATTTGTAGCATCATCCTTCACCCATCACTATAAAATTGTCCTGCGATCCATTGAGCCATCATTATATCACACCATTATGCCGATTGTGCCAACTATTCTCATGAAAAATTTCATCCATCTTTATACTACTTGCGCCCTTGGATTAGAGGGGATGGTTATCATGGGATAGAGCCATTCCCTATCACCTAGAATCTTTATATAGGATTCATTCCATAGATGAATTTTCTCATAAATAAGAATAATACTAAAAGTAGAGTCTACGAGGTTGACATTGTCAATGTAGCAAAGGGTGATAAGTCAAATACAAAAGATTCGTAGGGATTTCTTTGAATGCAAGATTTCTTGTTTAGTACAATAAAAACTATTTTTTATGTCTATTGTGCAATGGGATCCTAGATGGAGGGACTCAAGAGGATCTCCAAAATGAAAACATACATCCTAAACTACATATTAATCTAAGAGACATCAACCCTTTATCAATTTCCATGTTTATGTTTGCTAGTTATGGGTTGGGGTTTGGTGTTCGTTCCTATTAAGACCTGGAAAAATCCCTATTTTATGTATAAAACTCCTTATTAATACCTATATATTGAATTATTACATTTATAGTATTATAATTCTATGTCAGATAGAACCCTTCATGGTACCCTTTCATTATAATTGTACCATTTGTCTCCTATATATATACCAAGGAGGCCTAGTCTTAGGATCATTTTATCACATATCATATTGTATTTTGAATTGGATATATTGTAAAAAGAGGTTTTCCCCTAAAATTGGACTATAATTCATTGACTTTTTATGATTTTTAAAGCATTGGATCATAACATTTGGAATCAAATCATCGATCCTAGGCTTTTTCTTCTCCAAGAAAGTCATCTTAGAATTTTCTCTATAACTATTTTTATGGGACGATTGAAACATAAAAAATTGGAGGTTATTTATAATACATATCAATGTATATTTGGTGAAAATTTCATCTTCTTGGTCATTATAGTTTTGTAGATATACCCCGTGGAAGATAGAGTTTTTGACTAATCCTATAACTAGTCTCAAACATGTATTTTGAGTAAAAACGTCATATCTACTTCAAAACAGATCCAAATTTAGTGATACCCGTTGCATTTTAAATAGGACATTCCATGGTTTCTCTGGTACAACTTTAAGAATCAAGTATTAAATATTGGCTATGTGGCATTATGTACAAGTTTACTCTCTAGGAAAGGCCAAAATTCAGAAAGGGTTGGGAAGGTTACCATAAATTTCATTTGGCACACCCAATTTTGGTCAAACTTGTGGCATTGTAGAGAAGACATATCAAATTAATATAGGAGAAAATTTTAGAGACAAAAGGGATAACATTTCAGAAACACATCAGAAGTAAGATCAGCCAAAAGGATAATTTTAATTAGCTAGAGAGGTAGTGGGGGGGAGGGGCAGAGGGCCCATAGTGATAATAGTGGAGGCCATTCAATGTAAGGTGGACTAGGTCCACTATATTATTAAATAAGGCCCACTATGGTAGTTAGATATAATGAATGGGTAGTTAGATATAATAAATGTAAGCGAACTTCTTAGAAGGTTCTACTTCTAGAAGATTCCTCCTTTATAATGTTCTTAGGTGATGGTAGCACTATATAAAGGGGTTCAAGCAATGTAATGGGACATGAAGAAGAAGTATTGTATTTGGAGATGAAGCTCATTAGGAGGTTTCCCCCTCAAAGAGGCAAATGAACACGAGAGGATCCCTTCCATAATAGGATACATTGTATGGTGTTTCCCTACCTCAAGGGTTTTGATATAATAAAAGTGTGGTTTCTTTTATATTTCTCTGTGCATCTATTGTGTATTCAATATTTGTGGTGATAATCAGGGTCTCAAGGGTACATAAATTACAATTGGCATAACTTTTGATTAGAAGATATGTTTTCAATGATTCAAATTTTTTTATAAAGAGAAAATAGAGGAGTACTATTATTTTTATGCCGCGTGGCTCCAAAAAAGGTTTCAACATCAACTAAACCTTTAGAAACCTCACATTGGACATCGAAAGAAAATGAATATTTCAAAAATAGGATATCCCAATTAAAGAACGAAGTTGATGAAATGAATGGTAATATGTTGAAAAGAGTGGATTTATCATATTCTCAAGAATCCCTACAAAAGGAAATGGAAAAGAAGATGGAAGAGAAGATGAATGAAAATCAAGAACATATGGAAAAGAAGATGGAAGACATGAAAATAAATATGGATGAAATAGAAAATAAGATTGATGAAAATAAAGTAGAAATACCAAAATCCATGAAGGAATTATGAAATTCCTTCTATTCCATGATATTTCAGGATCTATATGAGACACTCCCTAAAGGAGATATCAAAATGAAAGGAACTCATGAAAATAAGGGTAGTATTCAGGTTGAACAACATGTTGATAATAAGCAATTTTCTAGAGTATTTAACTCTAATGGTGGAATTAATTGCAGTGGGGGTCCTAAATTCAACCTTCCCAAGATTGAATTAAATAAGATTGATGGAATAGAGGTTTTTACCTGGGTGAACCAAATGGAGAAATATTTTGAACTTCATAATATTATGGAAGATAAGAAAAGGACTCACACAACAACCTTAAACTTTGAGATAAAACCATATCAAAAGCATCAATGGGTAGTTAAAAGGAATCCCCCTATTCATCATTATACTTGGGTTTTATTTACAAGAGACTTAGAAGCATAATATGGGAAGGTGTGGGAACAAGACTACTTCAGCCAATTGTCAAGAATCAAGCACTTAGGTGATTGAAGATTATAATTCATAATTTTAGGTCTTGGCCACAAGGGTGGATCACATAAGTGATGAAAATTTGTTGGAAGCCTACAAGGGTGGAATAAAACAAGACATTAAACATGATATTTTCTTAAGAAATTCTAGAAATATTATGGAAGCTATGTAATTATCTCGTCATATTCAAGACAAAAATAAGGCTACACACAATTCTACCATTAGACCATACACATGGAGCAATGATCATTTTGGGGTTCATAATACAAGCATACCTCAACCGACAAGGTTGACACCTCAATAAATGGATGAAAGAAGATCAAAAGGATTATATTTCAATTATGACAACAAGTACAGTAAGGGGCATAAATGCGGTGAGAAGAAATTATTATACATGTATTGTGAAGAGGAACAAGACCATGAATTGGAACCACCACAACATCCACATCTATAAGAAACTACTCCAACAATATATTTTCATGTAGTGGTTGGCATCAGTACTCCACAAGCCCTCAAGATACAAGGACACATCAAGAAGAAAAAGGTAACAATATTGATTTATTTTGGTAGTACCCATAATTTCGTCAATTATAAATTAGCAAAATATCTCAATTGCTTTGTATATCCCGCACCATAGTTTCAAGTAATGATTGCAAATGGAGGTAACATGATTTTTTCATGGAAATTCCATAGTAATAAGCACAACATGGATGACTATTTTCTTGACAGCCCGATGATTTCCATCCAAATGAGGGTTGTTTTTGTTGTATTATGGGTCCAATGGTTAAAATCATTGGGCACAGTGGCCCTTAATTTTTCAATATATTTCCATTCGATTTTCCTCATATGACAAGAAAATTAATCTTAGAGGTATCCAAGAAAAACCATCTAAACTGATAATCTCTAATAGCATGACAAAATTACTCAAAAAATGACAACATGGTGTAGTTGCATAATTGTGCTCACTTGATGTTCAAACAACTATATTATCTGCTCTATTAAACCTCTAAACAGTTATCAACAATCATTCCAAGGTATTTGGTGAAATGCCTAAGGGTCTTCCACCTACTCGAGATCATGACCATGCCATTCATTTTCAACCAGGAAGTATACCACCTAACATTAGGTTGTACATGTATCCATATGCATAGAAGACTGAGATTGAGCACATGATCCATGAAATGTTAGAGGTCGACATCATTCAACCTAGCCAAAGTTCTTTCTCTTCACCAGTGTTGATGCTTATAAAAAAGGATGGTTCATGGCATATGTGTCAATATTATAGATAGCTCAACAAAATAACCTTCAAATATAAGTTTCCTATGCTCGTCATTGATGAATTATTATATGAATTGGATGGAGCAAAAATCTTTACTAAGTTGGATCTTTGTTCGCGATATCATCAAATAAGAATGAGGCAGGAAGACATTCCTAAAACATCTTTTAGAACACATGAAGGTCATTATGATTTTTTGGTTATGCCATTTGGACTTACTAATTCACCTTCAACATTTCAAAGCTTGATGAATTATATTTTCAAGCCATTCCTTAGAAAATTTTTGTTAGTATTTTTTGATGGCATACTAATCTACAACAAATATTGGGAGGAGCATGTACAACATGTTGACAGAGTATTACAACTATTGGAAGAGAAACAACTATATGCAAATCCTTCAAAGTGTGCCTTTGGGGTTCAATAAGTGGAATATTTGGGTCATATTGTATCTAATGAAGGTGTAAATGTGGACCCTAACAAAATTAAAGCTATGAGTGAATGATCGATTCCCAAAAATGTTGAAGAAACTTAGAGGATTCTTAGTATTAATAGGATATTATCACAAGTTTGTCAACAATTATGATCAAATAGTAGCACCTCTAAAATCATTATTAAATAAGGAAGTATTTTCTTGGACCGAAGAAGAAACCAAATATTTTGAAAACCTTAAGGATATTGTGTGTACTACTTTGATCCTGGCCACACCAGACTTAAAAAAACATCTATTATGGAGTGTGATGCCTCAGGCCATGTAATTGGTGCAATTTTAATGCAATAAGGAAGCCCCCTTTACTTTTAAAGAAGCCAAAATAAAGGGAAAAACTTAGTCAAATACATTTATGAAAAAGAAATGTTGGCCATACTACACGTGGTTCAAAAATGGCACCCTTACTAAATAGGAAGACACTTCAAAGTAAAAATAAATCATGATAGTTTGAAGTACTTCTCATAGAAACAATTATCTTTAGAAGAGCAACAAAAATGGGTTAAAAAATGCTAAGTTATGACTTTGAAAATATCTACAAAAAAGGAAAGAATAATGTTGTGCATATGCCCTTTCAAGGAAATAAAATGAAACAAAAGGTTCACTATGTGTTATTTCTATTCCAAAATCTTATTGGGTGGAAGAAGAAATGATATAATGGAAGCAATATCAAGAGGTATGCAAGAACATTCAACAACTACATGAGGATCCCAATTCATTAGACAATTTTTTTTGAAGAATGATTTTCTATGGTATCATGATCACCTATATTTATCTAATAATTCCCAACTCAAATAGAAGGTGCTTCTGGAATTGCACACTTCTCCTATATGAGGACATTCAATATTCTTGAAAACATACCACAGGATCAAGAAGTATTTTTTTGGGGAAGTCCTTAAAAACGATGTTCAAAATTTTGTGTTTGAACGTTTAGTCTTCCAACCAAATAAGGGAGAAACAATTAATATGTCATGTCTCCTACAACCATTAGCAATACTAAGTCAACAATGGGAAGAAGTCTCAATGGATTTTATTACAGGTTTACCCAAACCCGAAGGAAATATTTTCATCATGGTAGTAGTGGATAGAATGATAAAGTATGCCCATTTTTTCTCTCTTTCTTATCATTTTAAAGAAGTTACAGTAGCCATAACATTCATAGAAACAACTCAAAAGCTACATGGATTCTCCAAGATTATTGTAAGTGACAGAGATCCAATTTTCACTGGAAATTTTTGGATTGAATTATTTTCTTGTTTGGGTACTCAATTGGCTCACAACTCATATTACCACCCTTAATTTGATGGGGAAAATGAGATTGTGAATAAATTTCTAGAAGTATATCTTTTTGGTTTTGCGTTTGATAAATAGACACAATGGAACAAGTGGTTTCCTTTGGTGGAATGGTGGCATAACACATCATTCCATTCTTCATAAAAAATGTCCCCATTTCTAGCACTTTATGGATATCATCATCCATCCATTACATCATCCTTGAAAGGGAATACAAAGGTTCAAGCAGTGGAGGAACACATAGGGAACCAACAATAGGATCTCAAACTATTGAAGGAAAACGTGGTTATGGCACAAAATATGATGAAACAACAAGCAAATCAACATCGTAGTGAAAGGGAGTTTGAAGTGGGGAAATGAATATTTCTGAGGCTACAACCATATAAATAGATGTCCGTCAAGCAAAAAAAGAGGGACACTAAATTAGAACCGAAATAGTATGGCCCCTTTAAGGTGTTGCAGAGAAATGGAAGTATGGATTAGAAATTGGAGTTGCCTCCATCTTCACATGTACATCTAGTCTTCCATGTTTCTTGCTTAAAGAAGGTATTTGGCAACAAGATCCTAGTATAAACTATTTTACCTGAGAATAATGAAGAAGGGAAAATCATACTAGACCCAAAAACAATCCTTGAAACAAGGATTAAGCAACTGAGAAATCAAGCAATCAGGGAGTACCTTGTCAAATGGAAGAGCCTACCAGTGGAAGAGCCAACATAGAAAGATGAGTTCTTCATGCGAAAACACACGTAGTTAGTCAAGGGTTGAGGACAACACTTGCTTATAGGGGAGGGGCATGTTAGTACCTATACAAATCCCCATTGTATGTGTAAAACCCCTAATTAAGCCTTAGATATTGAATTATTACATTTATAGTATTATAATCGTATGTTGTCTAGAACCCTTCATGGTACCCTTTCATTATAATTGTACCCTTTTTCTCCTATATATATAACAATGATACCTAGTCTTAAGATCATCTTATCACATCTCATATTGTATTCTAAATTGGATATATTGTAAAATGAGGTTTCCCCTCTTGAAGTGTATTCTAATTCATTGAGTTTTTATCATCTTTAAGGCATTGGATCATAGCACTTCCTGTGGTTGAGTTAGTTTTTGGTTGTCTCTAGGTTCCATGTTAAATGGGAGTATTTCAAATTAATAATGGAATTTATATATAAATTAGGTTCATTTTTCAAATTAACTTTGAAAATTGAAAAAAATATTGAAATTAATATAGTTTAGAAAATGAAAAAATCAAGAAATTAAATGTGAATAAATACTTGGATTCCCTTGGATACGGTGTTAAGATCCTTTGGACTCTTCATAAAAAATATCGAGGAATTCATTTGGCTCAATTCTTTCACAAATGTGCGACGTAGTGGTGGAATGGGAAAACAAATCATGCAGGCCCTTTTAATCAGGCCCAGTTGCGTGAACATTCCTAGAGTGCATGTGTATTCCTATAGAGGAGCCTATGTGGAAACCTAGGTGGTGATTTATGATTTTTCGAGCCTATTACATCAAGAATGTGTGCGTGTTCTCATGAGCATGAATGCACTTCTGTGTGAGCATGTTCATGCTCACCCCAATGCCACTTTTTTGTCCATCAACTTTGTACACATGCCCCTAAGCATGAAAGGAAAATAGAGAAGAATGTGTAGTGTAAATGATAAATTCAGCCAAATTAGAGGAAAAATATACCACGTACACCGCCACACAAACATATATTATTGCACAAGCAAGTTCAAAAAGATGAGAGAATAGCATAGTGAAACTTTATCTTTGTATCAACTAAGAGATTGATTGCACCATAGAGATAGAGTACAAGAATGATCAAAATAATATGACTCTGTGTATAGTACAAGAAGCAAGAAGAAAAGAGGAGAAAATGGAAAAAAAATACTACTAATTACTGAGTCCAAAAAACTCTAGGAAACAATGAGCATTCACCCTTCCTTTATAGATACTTCAACTCACTAAAGAAGGAACCTAACTCATGCAAAAGGTTCTCCATGAATATCCTAGACATCCTCTTTCCTAAGTAAATTAAAACTCCTCCATGCATCATTCTTAATTCTTTTTGAACTAAAGTAAACCCAAAAATAAGTGAAGTCTACCTTTCTATATTTATCCCAAGCTCATGCACCTTTCTTTATCTTTCAATGTGGTGATTGATTGAAGATAAACTGAATTCTTTCTCAAAAGAAATTGGCTCTCCAAAATACCAACTTCCTCTTGCAATGTCTCCTTATTCAAAATTAGCTAAGCTCATGCAAGGTCCCCCTCTCTAAAATTATAACTTTCCCTTTTTATATTTTTGAAATTTTAGAAAAAGAAAGAACTAGACAAAGGTTGCCTCTCTTTACCAAGAATAGATGATGAGTCATCCACCCGAATGGAGATAAATTTTAGGCCATTGCTAAATTTACCCAATAAGACACTTAAGGTTTGCTTTGAGACACATTGCCACATGTCATCCACATGGTGCCTCCACCTACTACCACATGTCATCTAATCATGGTTCCTCCTCTACCACGTGCCACATTGCATGGCAACCACAGTTGCTAATAATACCACTTCTAAAAATAGACATGCAAAAAATAGCAACCCCCTAAAAACTAGGAAAAAAAGAAAAATGTTGAGAATTGCTAGGAGAACACTCGCAAATAAAACATGCCTAAAAGTAGGCACTACTAAAAATATCAACTTCTCTCATGTCAATGAAATCAGATTCATTAGATTTTATTTTTCGCAAGGAATTTTAATATGTTCTCATAATTGTCATTTGATCCTTGAAACTCTAACTGCTAAAAATAGCATGTCTTGCACATCGCTCAGAAAAGACTTATCAACATCGTTAGCTCACAAGGATGCGAAATATGTAATCATCTATGTCATTGGGATCTCAAAACTCTAGCTCTTAAAAAGTTGGAAGACTGCTAAAAGTAGCAGTTTTTCCCAAAAATGATGATTCACATGCCTCTGCCTCTGCCTCTAAAATACCTATGAAAGCCTATCTCTAATCTCTATGAAAATATGTCTCTGTTTGCTAGCTTGATGAAATCTTGTTATATCTAAATCCTCCATTTACCACTAAAATACCTATGAAATTGTACCTTTAATTAGCCATGAACCCTCCATTTGTTTAGCCAAATCTAGGGTTTAGCACATCATCATCATCATCAATGTTTTTCTTATAATATATACTAAATGATAATCATACTAAATATCAACTAAATCATAAATAAATTAAAATTTATAAATATCAATGAATAGGTATTTTTTTTAAGATGATACCAAAATAATACCATAAATATATATTATGAATTAATAACTTTCAAAATGACAATCATAATAAATATCATCAACTAAATCATAAATAAATTAAAATTTATAAATATCAATGAATGGGTATTTTTTAAGATGATACCAAAATAATACCATAAATGTATATTATAAATTAATAACTTTCAAAACTATAATCATACTAAATATCATCAACTAAATCATAAATAAATTAAAATTTATAAATATCAATGAATGGGTATTTTTTAAGATGATACCAAAATAATACCATAAAATATATATTATAAATTAATAACTTTCAAAACGATAATCATACTAAATATCATTAACTAAATCATAAATAAATTAAAATTTATAATATCAATGAATGGGTACTTTTTAAGATGATAAATTTAAAATTTATAAATATCAATGAATGGGTATTTTTTAAGACGATAAATTTAAAGCAATGAATGAGTATTTTTTAAGATGATATATTTTTTTTAATAATAAAAAATAGAGATAATTTTAAGAATAAAATTTTATTCCATAATGTAGAAACCTTTCCAAATTTTATTAATTCTTAATATATATATTGTAAAAATATTAGAATCTCTAAAAAAAAAAATAAATTATATATTTTTATAAAATTTAAATTATTTTTAAAGTAAAATAATTTAATTTTATTGAAAATTTACCAAAAAAAAATGAAAATACATAAATAATTAAGCCATGAATATATATAACCCTTAAAATTTTCACTTATAAAAAAAATTGATTTAAAAAAAAATGATTTTAATTTAAATTTTGAATGAATTATTATAAAAAAATAAAAATTTAATTTGATTAATATGTTTTTCAATAAAATATAAGTTTAGTTTGACTAATAAGTTTTTTAATAATCTAATTTAGAGTAATAAAATAAAATTAAAACACAATGTTTAGAAATCTTTATTTACTATAAAGATGTCATCTTTTATATGGTATAATAAAATACATGATATAATAAAATATCAAATATCAATTTTTTAATAATCTAATTTAGAATAATAAAATGAAAATGGAACACAAGGTTTAGAAATCCTTATTTACTATAAGGATGCCATCTTTTATAAGCTATAATAAAATACATGATATAATAAAATATCAAATATCAATCGGTGAAAGGTGCGGCTTCATTAAAGAATTTTATTAAATAATAAAAAAGGTTACACTACATTCAAATAGGATAATAAAAATTACTTGGAGAAATGGTTGGATGTTATGATATAATTTCATCCTCTTTATAATCGATTTTTTTAGAGTGTGATTTGAAATTGGTTAATAAGTAGAGTTTAGTTCTCAAAGTATAAGAAAATGAAATTAGCAAGTGTGTAGTAATTAAAGTTTATTGTCTTAAACAAGTTTTTATAGTAATTAAATTTATTAAATAATATTGTTTTTATTAATTTTATTAAGCAAGGAACTTAATTTCTTGATTTACTCCCGATTTAAGTGGAATAATAATGAAAAAGAACTTATGATTTGATATCTTTGATTATATTGATTATATATTTGAATAATTTTATAAAACAATAGTGAAAAAAATAAATATTAGAGAAACATTTCTTGAATTTCGAGAGATTCATTCTCTTCTTTTGGCATAAAAATAAGTTAAGTTAATACGAAAGAAGTATACTAGTTATGGCCTCATTTTTCCATGAAGTTGCATTGAAATGAATTCCATATATCAATGAAAGCATCATGAAGAGATTTGTACCACATTCATGCATCTCCCTCAAGTATCTATGTTAATCCATAGAAAAATTCATTTGTTCAAAACAAAACCCCTTATTAAGTGTAACAACCCCTTCGTTAAGGCCACGGGCGAGACAATTTTTTTGTTTTTTGTTCTTAAGAGTTAAGATGCAAGAAGGCAACGACGACAACAGTTTGACCACACCACAGACGACGAACAGAAACACGCAACCCAGGCAACAGGAAACTATGACACCACGCACAGGCACAAGGGAAATTGGGCAAACATGGACAAAATAAAAAGGAGGAATGACTACCTGCCCGACACAAACACGACCACACATACAAGCTAAGGGACAACATCCCCATCCTGACATAATGGCCTAGACGAACAAGCTAAGGGACAACATCCCCATCCTGACACAATGGCCTAGACGAACAAGATGAGAACCTCAAGGCACGCGAAACCAATGCCTGAAGGCGTTCAACCCATGCACCAAAAGAAATTTGCAATGCTCGACAACACTCACACAATATGCACCAACTCTGGCCAAGATCTTGCTCGCCGCTATCCCATAGGTGATAGACGTGTCAATACCTTGGTGCAAACATAAGCTATTTGGACCAAGGACTCTAGAAAACTCTGATGTGCTAGGAGCTGAATACGGACTGGGAGACTATACCTACACCCCACATAAAAGGTCAAAGAGACAC
>JASDQU010174121.1:15100-28416 GCA_032191745.1 Picea mariana | reverse complement strand
CCCAATGCCTTTCCTAGAGGCATCACACTCCAAAACAAAATTCTTTTTGAAGTTGGGCAGTACCAGAACTAGAGTCATACACATAGCCTCTTTAAAAGCTTGGAAGAATTGATTAGTGCCCGCATTCCAACTGAAATCATTTTTCTTAAGAAGGTTAGTGAGTGGGGCTACAAGTTTTCCATAAGTTTGCACAAACTTCCAATAATATCTAGTTAAACCTAAGAATCCTCAAAAACATTTAAGAGTTTTAGGGTGTGTCCAATCCTTCATAGCTTCTATTGTATTAGGATCCACATAGACACCATCCTTCCCACAATATGGCCCGAGCATTCTACTTCATAAGATCGAAAAAGCACATTTAGATTGTTTGATAAAGAGTTGATGATAAGAAATTAAGTGTAATACTTGATCCACATGGGCAAGATGGGCTTGCCAATTTTGACTATAAATGAGCATATCATCAGAGAAGACTAGTGCAAAATGATGGAGGAAGGGGCGAAAGACATGATTCATGAGACTTCGGAAAGTGGAGGGTGCATTACATAAGCTGATGAGCATGACCAAGAAATCATAATGGCCTTCATGAGTAAGAAAATAAATCTTGGGAATACCAACCTCCTTCATACATATTTGGTGGTATCCAAAACATGGATCAAGTTTGGTAAATAATTGAGCACCACTTAGTTCATCCAAAAGGTAATCAATGACGGGAATTGAAAATTTATCTTTGATCGTAATTTTAATGAGAGCTTGAAAATCAAGGCACATGTATCAAGTACCTTCTTTATTGAGTACCATGACCACAAGAGAGGAATAAGGGCTTGTACTAGGGAATATGATACCTGAAGCTAACAATTCTTGAATAATTTTCTTAATTTCATTTTCTTAATTAAAGGGGTGATGATAAGGGAGAACATTAGGAGGAAGAATACCAGGGAAAAGTGGAATGGAATGATCATGGGGGCCAAGGGAAGGTGGGATTCCTTGGGGGTTGTAAAAAATGGATTGGCATTTGGAGAGGATAAGTTGCATGTTGAGATGAACAGTGGCGGAGGGAGTCTCAACTGCTTGAGTGGCATGGAATTGGGTAGAAAAGCCAAAATCATCATTTTTTAGGATTTTTTAATTCGGTGTGAATTGACAATCTCAGGGGAACCTGCCATGATGCCTTGGAACTTGTATTGATGTCCATCATATTGGAAGCTCATGTATAATTCCTTGAAGTCCATGGTGATTTGGCCTAGCGTGTGTAACCATTCAGCACCCAGAACAATATTCCAACCACCCATTTCAATAGAAAACATGTGGTATTTCATATTATAATCACTAATTTGTAAGCGCACATTTTCATAATGACCCTCACATTTCATGGAACTACCATTTTCAATCATGATCTGAAATTTATTGACTGCATGAATATAGAAAAGGGTCTCTTGAGCAATTTAGTGATGAATAAAATTATGGGTGTTGCCATTGTCAATGAGGATAATGAGTTTTTGTTGCTTGATATATCCAATTAACTTAAGGGTTTAGTGAGATGAGATATTGGTGAGAGCATGCCGAGAGATGAGATGTTCAAACTTAGGTGGATAAGAGGGAAGGCTAGTATCATAATCCTGGGGAACTACTTCGAGAGGGGAAACATCACCATCATATTCATAAATTTCCTCATAAATGGCCATCAAAATATTTCGATCCTTACATTTGTGCCCCAGAAAATATATTTCATCACAGTTGTAGCAAAGAACCTTAAGTTGGCATTTATCCATTTCTGCCTTGGTTAATTTATAGAACTTAAGAGGAGGGGAAAAAGGATATGGATCGGTGGGGCAGGAACATGGAATAAAGGATGAATTTTTTATTTAAGAAGAGACTACCTGTTGGGCTTCCTTGGCTCAATGAGTGGCTTCAAAGAAAGTATAGGGTTGAGCCATTAGGACATGAGCTTAGATGTATTACTTGAGGAAAGTAATAAAGAATTCATGGAATAAAGTGTCTGACATGCCATCAATTCACAAAGCCAATTGCTCAAAGTCAGTAATATAGTTTCAACTATGCCAGTCTATTTAAGCTTGGTCAAATGGCCCAAATGATGAGTGTCTATGTCAAAGTGTTCATAAAGGTCTGCAACAAATTGGGTCCAAAAAATATAACCTTGGTGTGAATTTTTACACCACCATCATTTGTAGCAGTTTGGATCCAAATAGAGGACACCGATACAAGTTTTTATTAAGTCGTCATTGATGCCATGCAATGAGGAAATAATGTTCCATTTGAGTGACCGATTCGGTGGGGTCTGAGCCATCAAATTTATTCAACTATAATTTAAGAAGATGTAGGTCATGAGAAATGGGGTTAGAATGAAAGGCCATGGAATGGGATGAGTCAACCCCCTATTGGTGTGAAGGTTTTTCAGAGGAGAGAGAACCCTTGGATTGAAAAAACCATGTTGTCAAGGATTTCATTTCGACGGAGAGGTCTTCCAATTTAGTGAGCTTGGAATTTATAGTAGAAATATCTAAACTAACTTGATTGAAATTGTCATAATTATTGGCTTAATCTACTTGGAATTAATTGTCGAGGTTGGTCAAAGACTTATCCAGGGAAATGATTTGTTTTTTGTTGGAGATATTACACACTCACTTAGAGTTATTTTCCTAAGTTTGATAGTCCAATTTTGAGAATGCTTCCTTAGATGAGAATATTCTCTCTAGAGAATATTCCCATACAAAATAGGACGTTCCTCTTCAATTCAGAGTCAATTACACTCGGTTAGACTAGTGGAAGTCACTCATGCATAGAAACCTTGGTTTTATCACCAGCAGTTGCATGTGTTTCTCTCACTTACACACGTGTGACTCTGTTAACTGATGATTGCATGGATTAGTTAACTGGGACTAGGTGAAAGTTCACTCCAGTGTCATTCAATGAGTGTCTATATCTCCCTGGACCACTACTATGGTGCATTATTTACTCATGTAGCCTATATCTATTGAAAAGTATTCACTCTTTTAGTGTGGAATACGGTTAATACATTTTCTCATTCTTTTCTCTCCAATTTTTCTATCATCTTCTCTATTTTGTAAGTTGTGTTCGTTATTCTACTAGATAGAACTCTTTTGCAGGTACTTACCACATTCTACATGGTATTACAACCCATGGGACTCTAGCAAGGATCACAACCAACACTCTTTTGCATGTACCGAAGACAGAACAAAGCATCAAGAAAGATGGAATCTCAAATTTACTCGTCAACTATACTTCTCACACCTCATAACTATTTGGAGTGGAAGCCAAAGATTATACTTCTTATCATAAGTAGACGATTATTCCAAATAACCATGGAAATAGAAGTATATTATGATTCCTCCGATGAGAAAAATGACTTTCTCAATAGACAAGATATGGCCATAGGATGTATCTGGATGTTTGTTTCTCCTTAACTTTTACATCAAGTATATGATGAATCACAAGACTCAAATCCAAACAAATTATGGACCAAATTGGAGGTTCTTCATTTGGGAATAAGGAATATTTCATGCAATAGTTTGACAAGATAGATCTAAGAAATAAGTCATCAGAAGATCAAGCCTCGTATTTTGAAGAGTCTTTTACACAAGTATCTGCACACACAAAAAAATTCCATTAATTGTAAATGATGTCTACTTCATTTCATATTTGTTTTCTGAATCACATATGGGAGATATCATCCATGCATATCAGGAGCCACAAGCAGACACTTTTCCATGTGCCATTCATGCATCCCAAGAGCCATATGCAAAGTCTCCCATGCATGCATCTTAGGACCCAAAAATGGGACCACACACATTAGATTCAATTCTGACATTTTATGAGAAGAATTTGGAGAAACAAATTGGATATTTGAATTCCTCTCGGAAAATATCCAATTTCAAAAACAAATTATCTAAAATGGAGTCTGAGAAGTGAAGTTATGAGTATTTAAAATCAACAAATTTTTAGTATTTTTCCAGAAATGACCATACGATTTTCAAAGTTTCATCCAAACTTCATTTGGTTATTCCTCTTTACAATAAGAGAAAATGGATATGTGTGGACATCTCATTAGTTCATCTACTTCATCAAATGCATACAGACATCTACCTCTTAAACAAAAACTTCAACGATCATAAGGATGCACATTTGCAAGGTTGCCTTGGAGTGAAGGACACAATTACTTAACAACTACCTTTTTATAATATTTTGATGCATTGTACTTTGTGTGTAGGGGGGGGGTTCCCATGAGGCTTCCCCTCTTTCCTCACGTTTTCAGTATTTTATTCTTAGATTCATTTTAAAATGGGTACCTAACATGGCCTTTGTTGTCAAGACCCATTCATCATGTACACCCTAGTAGTGTTAAGAGGGGGTGTTGGAAATATTAAACACTCACCTAGAGTTATTTTCCTAGAATTATTTTCCTAAGTTTGATTGTCCAATGTTGAGAATGCTTCCTTAGATGATAATATTCCCCTATAAATTAGGACATTCCTCTTCAGTTCAGATTCAGTTAAACTAGTGGAATTCACCCATGCATGTCAACCTTCGTTTTGTCACCAGCAGTTGCATGTGTTTCTCTCACTTATACACGTGTGACTCAGTTAACTGATGATTGCATGGATCAATTAACTAGGACTAGGTGGAATTTTACTCCAGTTTCTGTCAGTGAGTGTGTAGATCTCTCTAGTCACTACTATAGCGCATTAGTTACTCATGTAGATTATGACTATTGTAAATTATTCACTCTTTTAGTGTGGAATATGGTTAATACATTTTCTCATTCTTTTCTCTCCATTTTTCTCTTGTCTTCTCTATTTTTCAAGTTGTGTTCGTTCTTCTCCTAGCTAGATCTCTTGTGTAGCTACCCACCACATTCTATAGTTGTCAAAGTATTGGTTGTGGGTGACCATATGAGAGATAATTTGGAAATAATATGGATAGTGGGTCTACACAGAAGGGATTATGAGAGAGTGGTATCACTGTATCAACATGAAGAGAGGAATCTAGTGAGATGGGTCCCAAATAAGAGTGTCAAAGAGGGTGGGTGGGTACACCAAAAAAATGATTATGAGAGAGGGGTAAAACGACAATCAGTGCAAAGAGAGGAATCTAGTGGGATAGGTCCCAAATAAGGGTGTTGGTGGGACCACTTCACAATTCATTTTTATTTTTATTTTTACTCTTGTGGAATTATACTACAGTTTGAATAATATTGCAGTGAAAAAATGCCCAAATTCTTAATACTACAGATTGTGTAGGAATTTCTCACCTTGGATGTAGGAAGCAGGGTTGCCCACACTGGATGTGTAAAATTTCAACATTGTTTCTATTATGTTCTATTTTGGAAGCAAGGGTTAGGGTTTTGAGGATTCCTAAGGACAAGAGAGTGACTTGTGTCATAGTTATATTGTATACTTGCAGGGTCTAACAGTAGTACTTGACCCAATATCTTAGGGCTCTAACTAAGGAGGGTTAATTGTACCCTTATTCATACTACTCGATTACCCAGGTATGTGAGAGTAGTTTTCCTTATTGTTATTCTCGGTGCCACTATAGTAGTCAGAAGGTCGTTTGGATGAGCTACGACTAGCTTCGAGATAATTATGGTACTCTCAATATAGTACCCGAGGTTATGTGGGAGTGAAATTCTATGTAAAAATGATGTCTAATGTGGTACTACACAAAGGGGTACCAAAAAAGGTTATAGGGGTTTATAACAAGGTGAAACCATGTATAGTTCCTGCATGTATTCTTCCCCAACAACAGTTTTACCCACTTAGCGATAGATCATTATGTTTTATAGATGCCAGAACATGTCTCTAACTTAAAAAAAAAAAAATCTAAAAAATTGCAGAGGAAATAGCTTTGTGTTGGCCCTTGGTTATGGAAGCAAGCGAAGATAAAGGAAGAAAAGGAAAAATGTGAACTGTGTGGAATACACAGTGACTGTTACTGGGTCGAAGTAAGAAAAAGAGAAGAAAAGATGGAGCGAAGTAAGAGAAAGCAAGACGTTGGAAGAGGAGATCAAGGATGATAGATCAATAAGGAAGATGGATCGTGGACAACTCAAAAAGTGGAAAAATCCACCAATGGATGCTTTGGAGCACCGCGTGAGAAGGAAAGAAAGACAGGCTGGTGAAGCCCTAAAAACACGGGTCAAGTTGACCTAGGGTTTTGACACTTAGGTCTTGACCTAAGTCTGTCGGTGAGCTATTGTAATGTATAAATAGAGGTCTAAAGGACCTGGCATGGTTGGTTGTTATTATTGTTGGTACTAAGTTGGTTGAGGATTCATTACTATTGTGTGATCAAGTGAGTACGAGAGATAAGTGATCAAGTGAGAGATAAGTGATGAGTGTAGAGCCTTCTGGTATTGTAATATCTTCAACTAGGTGCGAAGATCAGTCCTGCAGTTGGGTGCGCAGGGAGGGGAGAGATAGAGAAGAGAAGAAATAAGATATGCTAGTTGAGAGAGCATACAAGAACTGTATGCTTCATATTAATATATTATAAAGCACAATTATGTGGATGTATCCCTAGAGAGAGGGTGAACCACGTATATCTTGTGTTGTGTGTGTGATTGAAGCTCTGTTCTTTGTCATTTGGTATATTGTTATTTCATTACTGTGTTAGATCTGATAGATAGTTGTGTGGAGTAGATATGAACTGGTAAATGATAAATAAATGTTGCATTTATCTTGTATTAGATCCACTTGGTATTCCCTTTGGTTGTAGAATTCTTTGTCCTGCAACCCCCCCATAGCTACTTCGAGTGAGACTGCATCTGCCTCGCAGGTGTTGCCGAAAGGGCCAATAGTTAGGGCTTGTTGGTGCGCTCTTAGAGTTGAACCCTAGGTCTTCCCTTGTGCCAAAAAATGGTTTGTTGCCAGGACCAAAATCTTCTTGAGGGAATTTCAAGGTGGTTTCCATCAAAGATAGAGATTCATAAGTGGATAGAGGATCAAGAAAAGGACTTCGTTGAAGCCCAAAACAAGAACCCTAATCTTGGTACAGAAGATTGGTTGGAGAGATATATATTTACTGATATACACGATATTTTCTTTGGAGGGATTCATAAGGAGCTATACGAGTGGTTAGCTAGGCTAGCAGATACGCAGTTTAAGATCATAGCTAGGACACCTGTGGTTTGGATGTCAGCTTTGATCAAGATGGTCAAGAGAGTTGATAACGTCGTTTCAAGAGCAGTATATCATTGGTTTGATAGTACCATTGGAGGATATATCACCGAGTTTGTTGTTGACAGAGTAGAATCGTATATCCAAGCAGAGAGGCACTTCTTTAAGGGACCTAGAGGAAAATTTTTACATTTTATGAAGTTGAAGATCAATATGCTATTGCATGAGAAGAACATCTTGAAGGTACAATAGTCTATTAGATTTAAGAGCTAATGTTCAAGAACTCAGACAACTGTAGTGACATAGAGGCTGGACATACGCGCAGTGGGAGAGTGTTCATATAAGTTCTTATTGTGAACCTATTTAAGCAAAACTACGGGGATGAGGGTTTATACAGTGGAGAAGAGGCAGATCTCACTGACGGAGAGCATTCAGATTCTATTGGGCCAAAGGAAGGGAAAAATGAAGAACCTCGTTGGGAAGAGTCAGAAGCTTCAGGAACTATGCAGATTGTTGAAGTAATTACTATTACTCCTCCTATTGATTCAGAAACATTAAGCAATCAGAGTAATCAGAGTCACCCGAACGTTTAGAGCATTATCACTAGTATCCCAACACCTACTCAGTCAGGAAACCTAGGAAGATCTATGGCAGATGAGATGAGGTCACCCACCTTCAAAGGAGATGGATCTGAAGATCCTGGTCAACACTGGTTTCTCTGCGAAGCCGTATGGAGTATTAAGAACATCACCAATGAAGCTGTCAAATGAGCTCAGTTTAGTACTACCCTAAGAGACCACGCACTCAGCTAGTACATGAAGTTTTTTAAGGGAATTGCCCATCCTAAACCACTGAATGAGATCAAGAACGCATTGATTGTTGAGTTCAAGAAACCCAAGTCGGATTCATAGTGCATTACAAAACTAAAATAAATCAAGCAAAGAATAGTTGAATCAGTATGGGAATTCGATTAGAGGTTTAAAACCTTGATGGGCCACTTGAGTTTCCAGATTCCAGATGAGCAGAACAAGGAATGGTTCATTGTTGCTCTCTTACCACACATCAGAGTTCCTCTGATGCAACAGAAGATTGCTTCATAGGCTGAGGTGCTAGCGATATCCATGAAGCTAGAATCAACCCCTATGGCAGAATCCAACTTGGGTATGAGTCAAATCTTGAGTCAACTAACTAGTTTGTCTCTGCAGGTCGAAGATATGAAGAAAGACAAGGGAAAAGACAAAAGGGAAGATATATGGTGTGTCAGATGAAAATCAGAAGGCCATGACAAGGACCAATGTCCCCTATTCCATGAATACTTGGCCTCTAGAGCTCCGAGCCCCTTGAAGCAAGTTACCCTACCATGGTGCGAGGTATGTAGAAATAGACATCACCCTAGTGAGTGCTATTACATGCAAAAATATGTTCAGACACCCACAAATTTGTATTGCACGTTCTATAAGTCTGTGGGGCATGATGATAGGGATTGTAGGGCTTACGAACTCATGCACAAAACATCAAGGGATATATACAAAATCCAAGGTGAAGTACAGCAAGAAGGAAACAATATGCAGTATAACTCCCCTGGGAGAGGAAACTTCAACCCTCGTGGTGGATTCCGAGGAAGAGGAAGAGGAGGAGATATGGGTCGAGGTCGAGGAAAGATAATCTGTTATAAATGCACACAACCAGGACACTTGGTAAGGGAATTTCAGAACCCTTATACCACTTGCAGCTATTGCAACTCCTTTGAGCATGTTATCGAGGAATGTCCGACATTGCTTGAAAAACTTTAGGAGAGACAGGGACCTCAACAAAACCCACAAATATAGTTAATCAAAGAAGAACCTCGTGGATCAGAATATAGAGTGGTTGTTATCACTCGAGGAGGTGTTGTTACAAGAGAAGACAAAATGATCCAAGGAAAGACTACAGAAGAATCAGGAGTTAGGAAAGTTGCAGAGAAGACACAAACTTTTGATGCAAAGAAAGAAAAAAAAATGTTTGAGGAGGCAAGAAGAGAATTCAGGGGAGACCAAGGTTCTTTATTGAAGACACGACCAGAAGTAAGAGAATGTGGAATTCCTCTAGCATTTGATCAGTCTTCTTTTCCCAGAGATGAAAAAGAGGCAAGAAAACTTGTCAGTTTCTTGTATACGTTTATAGATTTGATTAAAGATGAGAAAGCCATACAAGAACTGCAAAATTTGGTCATACAATATGAGATAGGAAGGTTATATCCTTTAATGAATAAATAAATACATCAACTATCCAAGAAGAGAAGGAAAAATAAGGAACTACGTCCGAATGCTCAAATTGGAGAGTATGATATAGACTATGTGATCCTTGAATTAGGGTCGGAGGTCAATGTCATGACGAAGCAAACCTGGGCACATATGGGAAAACCTAAGTTGATCTATTCCCCTATCATACTTAGGATGGATAATCACCAAGCTGTAAGCCCCTTTGGAAGATTGGAACATGTCCTTGTGGACATCGTCGAAGTGAGGATGTTTTCAAACTTCGAGGTAATTGAGATAGTTGATGATAGTCGTCCTTACCCTGTGTTGTTAGGAATTGATTGGGCTTTCAATAATTCCACTCTGGTCAATTTAAAGAAAATACAAATGGCGTTTGAAGAAGATGGCCTTAGGGTCATCGCACCTTTCGATCCTGATGAAGGTCAGCGATACATAGAGACTACCAGAGAATAAGACCGCGTATATGAATTGGAAACCATATACAAATTAACAGCTAGACAACATGATTACATTAATCCTACGGCTGATGGAAATTTGAGCTGGCGAAGTGATGGTGCATGTTCATCAGATTCAGAAGAATCAATGGAGAACTGGCAGAACAAAATGTACGAAGTATATACAAGGAGATGCGCTAGATTAACCAGAGAAGTACACTGGATCAACACAACAGTAAGTAACTTAACCACCTTTGATGGTCTGAATCCTTTAGAAGCCTTCTTGTCGATCTTTGAAGAAAGTGTACCAATGCAACAATGATTGTTGGCAATGGATGAGGCCTTGAAAGCCACACTAGCAAGATGGTGGGGGACACACAAAAACAACATTACAGAATGGGTACAATGTCGTACTCTTATGACATCACGGTTCTCGACACAAGTAAAAGGCTGCAAAGTTAGATACACATGTCAGAGTTGTCTGAAGGAACATGTGCGATGTTTCAAAGAAGCATGGAGCAATATTCCTCAAGAGCAGTGGGTGCACAAATTCGTCAACACGTTGGACACAACCCCTATCAACTGGTACCTTCAAGAAGAGTTGTGCCTCATCACTAGAGATTGGGAAGGTATAACTCAGAACTTTGTTACCACCTTTTTATTCGAAATCCAATATCCTACAGTAGATCAAGCATTATAGGTTGTAATACAAAAAGTGTTCGAGGAGGAACCCATCCTCCCTTTGAAACAAGAAGAGGATGAATGGACTGCACCTCTCCAGAAATTGCAAGGTTTTTACAACACCAATACTCATGAAGACGATGGTCCTAGGAAGGTGAACATCGCAGAATTAGAAGTCCATAGAGATGTGGAAGGACCAGGAGTTGCGCTACCATTTATTGGACAATCGATCAATATCAAGAAAGTCAATATTGGAACATAGAAAACACTGAAGCTTGCAAATGTTGGAGATTATTGGGATGTTGCCACTATTGAAAAGATCATAGAATTGCTACATGATTATTAGGACTTGTTTCCAATCAAGTTCACTGATATGAAATGCATTAAAGGCCTATGAGAGAGATGTGGATCCCTTTGAAACTAGATGAAAGACCAGTCAAACAGAGACCCTACAGATTGAAACCTAAATATAAGGTGAAAGTGAAGATTGAGCTCGACGGAATGCTGGAAGCAGGGATTATAGAACCTGTTGAAGAATTAGAATGGATTAGACCTATGGTGGTACAAGACAAGAAGACAGGATTTGTCCCTGATCTGCGTAGATCTCAGGAAGCTGAATGATGCATGTTTTCATGACCCCTTCCCTACGCCATTCACTGACGAAGTTTTAGATAATGTAGGAGGCCATGAGGTATATTCTTTTACAGATGGATTTTTAGGATACCATCATATCCATATTTCCAAGGAAGATCGCCATAATACCACCTTTGCCACAGAATGGGGATCTTACCAATATACAGTAATGTCGTTTGGATTGAAGAATTCCCCAGCCATCTTTTCCAAGGTGGTGGTCGAAGAATTCAAGGAGTTTCTACACAAGTTTATAGAAGCATACTTTGATGATTGGACTATCTTTACTTTATTGAAAAATCATATCGAATGTTTAAGGCTAATGTCAGACAAGTGCAGGCAGTGTCAGATTTCCTTAAACTTGAAGAAGTGCATTTGATTTTCACAATTTGGAGTGTTGTTAGGCCATATTGTATGCAATTAGGGATTGTTGGTAGATCCATCTAAAATTTCCATCATAGTTGATCTACCCCCTCCTACTTCAGTCAAATAATTGCACACTATGATGGGACACATTGGATATTACAGGAAGTTCATTAAAGGCTATGCCCAGATTATGGCACCCATGGAGAAGCTTTTGAAGAAAGACTATCAATTTCACTGGACAAAAGAGTGCCAGCAAAGCTTTGACATGCTAAAACAGAAAATGGTTACTGCGCCTATTCTTGTTTTCCCAGATTGGAGCAAGGAATTTCACATGCATGTCGATGCATATTCCATTGCATTAGGAGTTGTGTTAGCACAACCAGGAAAATGAGACATCAACCACCCGTTAGCCTTTGCTAGTAGAAAGATATCAACAACAGAGATCAATTACACCACTACCAAAAGAGAAGGGCTAGCCATGGTATATGTGATGTAGAAGTTTCACCACTACTTGTTGGGAGGACATTTTAAAATGTTCATTGATCACTCCACACTGAAATACCTAGTCAACAAGCCAGTGTTGGGGGGGAGAATATGCAGATGGATTCTGCTATTTCAGGAATATGATTTTGAGATTGTGGTTAAGCCAAGAAGAATGAACAAAGGTCATGACCACTTGTCGAGGTTGGATCATGGAGAAGATTCTATTAGTTTGGAGGATACATTGTCAGATGCACAATTTCTAGCCACTAGAAAGATTGATGACCACTTTGCTCAAATAGTCCAGTTCCTGTCAACAGGAATGTCACCTAGTGAATATACAATCACTCAGAAGAAACAACTAGTAGTTCACGCTGCAGACTTTTCACTTATAGTTGGACAACCATACAATATGGGACCTGATGAGATACTAACGAGGTGCATTATGGAGATAGAGCGATCGTTGATCCTCACCAAAGCTCATGAAGGCATCGCAGGAGGACACTACACAGGGAAGTCAACTGCACAGAAGGTTCTTAGAGATGGCCTTTGGTGACCTACCCTACACAGAGATGCTAAGGAATATTACAGAGTCTGCGATGTATGTCAAAGAGTTGGAAAACCGTTCAGAAGAGATGAAATTTCGTTAGCACCATAGCTGACCCTACAAGAATTTGAGAAATGGGCCATTGACTTTGTGGGACCTATTAACCCACCAAGGAAGTGCACATGAGAAAGGTACATAATAACTGTGACATAGTACTTGACCAGATGGGTTGAAGCAAGAGAAGTTAAGGATTGTAGTGCCACTACAGCTACACTCTTCATATTGATGTCATCATTGTTGGAGTTACTTCACACACACCTAGGATTTATTTTTCCTAAATTTTTTATTTGTTTATTATTCATAATTAGTCATTATCCAGTCTCCTATATTTTAGGAGAGAATATTCCACCTGGAGAATATTGTCTTTTAGTTGACACTTAAGTTTTGACTAATTGAGTTGAGTTTAGATGTTGCATTGGGATCATCACCATGATAATTCGACCTTGCCTTGGTATCATCACTAGAGTGGCACATTAGCCTTTATTCCCTGAGTTAACTCCTCACTACTCTTTGTTCAGTCAGTTAACTGAAGACTAGTTAACTAGTTAACTCAACTAGGTGGCAATTCACTCCTGTAACTGCCTGAGAGACTAGGATAGGTGGTAGTTCACTCTCATAACTGTTGGTCTGTGTCCAGATCACTCTAGACCACCACTATGGCTACTTTGTTCACCTCAAGTCGAACTCATTGAGTTATACATAGTAT
>JASDQU010174117.1:2075-20768 GCA_032191745.1 Picea mariana | reverse complement strand
CTCAGTATTCCAATAATAATAATCCCTTGATTGGGAGAAAGGTATTACCCTCACTTGCAATGAATGTTTACCTCTCTTTCCTCTCTTTCATGGAGTTCAATTTCATTAAAAAGATCTTGAATTTCCTTAAGGTTCCTCTCATCATATTGTTTATCTAATTATTGAATTATATCCATTATTTTTTCTTTGTTTACAAGGCTTAAGGAACTAGGGATTAGGACTTAGTATGATGCCTAATTTTTAGGGGATTCCATAATATTTGGATTTGAGGATTGACCCATCATATTGGGACCTATTTTCTTAGCATTGGATTTAAGGAAATCACTTATCATATTAAGAGGATTGAAGAACTAATCTATTGATACATGAGGATTGTTAAAGAAATTAGGTGTCACGAACCTAAAATTCTTTCAAAATATTTTTTGTTTCATCATATTTAGTCGTGTAACACTACCTTGCATTGGCCATAGGGGCTTGACCAACTTGTTTCTACTAAAACCATACTATGCCTATTCACTTAAGGTCTACCCATAACTATGCCTTAATGTACAATTTTTTCAAATCCACAACCAAGATCTCTAACAATAGGCACACTTGCAACCATGGACTTAAAGCATCTCAATAGTACTTTTACACTTAGCCAATTTTCATCAATATTTCTCCATTAAAAATAATGTAGGGAATTGTAATATCCAACAATCACAAAGAGACCACAACACCTATGTATGGGCAATACCTAAGGTGGATTCCTTAACTTTATCAATATGAAGAATGTTACAAAGATACAACAAGGGGGTGTGACCCATTTCCCGTGGCTCTTTTACATACTATAATTATCCAAGGAAAATTACCTACAATACTTCTCAATCAAACCCCTGAAGCATCCACATTCTTACCTCTTGTAGGTCTTGTCTCTTCAAAAATTCACTCAACCATTTCCCAAGTAGTGTACTATTCCAACCTCGGACTTAGCATAAATGTAGACTTACTTGTTTACCTGTGTATGAATGCATCCTTCTCCATGAATGATTGTGCACACAGGAGGAATCGTCATTATATAGTGGTTTATTGCTTACCTTTGCCTTGTTCTAAGGTTCCTTGCAATCCACTTCATGTCTAAAGTGGACCCAACTTGTAATTTTATCTATAAACTATCATGGATATTCCACTGGAATGGTTCATCCGAATAGATCTTTCAATACTCTAAACTCTTTTATATTCAATTTATTTCCATGGATACAAGATTTATTATTATTATCTTAATGCTCAAATTTATGGAAAGAACTGAAATCCAAAAATGAAATAACAAGTAAGTGAACAAACCAATCACACAAATGAACACAAGATGTGACCTAAGAGACCTGATATAAGAGAAAACCAAACTAGAAGGTGAGTCCTATGCTCTTCTCTCTTTTCTCTAGTTATGAAAATATAAATACAAATAAAGGGGCACTCGTTATGGAGTTGACTAGGGTAGGGTGGTATAAATGGACACTACAAAATATTATACCTCCTATGTTATGCTCTCAAATCCTACTCCTAGATGCTCTACTCAAATATGGAACAAGTACAATGCTAAAATAATGGAGCCCCTCTCTTCCTAGTGGCCCAATATTTAGCATAGTATGATAATCGTCTAAGATTAGGATTTTTCCATACTCAACCCTCAATTAGTGTAAGTTTTTGGACCTTCTAGAATATTCTTGAAAGTCCACACAAACTAGTCTCACATGTGTGGGTAATGGGGGATAGAGTTACGTCTACTTGGTACCATGGTGGTCAACAAGGTAGGTCAACTTGTGGGAGACATAATTTCACATACGAACTTTGATTGAGGTGAATTTCACATTGTTGGAAAGATCTCAGTATGTAGAATAGCGTCAAGGGGTTGGAGCTATACTTAAAAACATTTGCCACAAAAAGTGTCTTTTGATGCCTCAAAATGGCTCTGTAAGGTTCTAGACCCAAAATATCCAAACTAGGACCTACTACTTAAATGGGCTCTATAAGCCAATTCCTATGATTTTTCCACCAAAAAAGTACCAATATAAATGATAAATTATATAATGATCCATTCTGGATCACAATCTATATATGAACTATGGAACTATCAGTCCCTTGGGTCTCTATGTCTAACTCATGCACCCAAGGTGTCCTAATATTGCATAAATACAACTTATTACTATTCACCACACTATACAATGATTGAACAAGTATTGTTTATCCTTGCAACCTGTTGTTGCAATCTTCCATGCCTACATTAACCAACCGGATAGGGGTGACTATTGTCATCTATGAGAAAAGTCATTATAGTAGGGTTTTTTATAACATACTCCATTATATGGGACCATATCAAGGTAATTTCTTTCAAGTGTGTGTGTTTTTCATCAATATTTCAAGGGTAATGCTTGGTACAAAATAAATAAACCATGGTGTTGATGGATTGTTGTATCGCATGTGCTCAAGTTTAGTTCCTCGTTAGACACCCTTCATGCTAGATTTACCCTACATGTGTTAATGATATGTGTGCACAAATTATAATCCAAATCCATAGAAAAAAGTATATAAAAATAAGCAAGTGAATGATGGGAACCTCTTAGTAATATGTTATTGGAAAATATATGGAGATGAAATCCAAAAATGTTGATGAAGGAAAGATGATATATGTCCTACGTCTCATCTCTTTCATGGACGTAGCTCAAATTTTTTTGGTGGGATAGAGGAAGTCAAGATGATTTTGGCATGATGACAAAGAAAGTGAGGCCCATTCGATCTATAGGACCATGTTTGACCTTAAATACATCAACAATATATGACAAGGAAAATTTTGAAGCTAGTGGTTTTTCACCAAGTGGACCATTTGGAACATAGTAGTTATGAGAATTGAAGAACGTGATCAAACATGTAGTTAAATAATACAAGAAAATATAATCATTGATAAGTATTCACAACAAATATCAGTACATGAGAATAAATATATGGAATATCTATAATTGAGAGTTCAATTTTGAAACCCCTAGAAAAAAAAAACTTGTTAGAGAATAAGACCATTAAGGTTTAGAGTTGTGTTTTCATTTTTTCCAAATATTTCGATAAAATGAGTGGTTATGTTATGGAATTCTCTCTCTTGTTGGACTATGGATTTCACTAGTTGCAAATTGATTGGAGCTTGAGAGGACAAAGTCTTGTGTGAAGGGAAAATTTTAATTCCCCTAACTATAGGTCCATTACAATTTGAATGCATTATTTTTTAAATTAAAATGGGTTTATTCTATAGGATCTCTATGGGACTAGCATAGATCCATATTAACTATGGATTTATCATGCAACAAAAGGGATCAAATCCCTTAAGGTGGAAACCTTTCCACATGTTTTTTCAATCTAAATGTTTTTTTCACAATGAGGGGCTTTATCCCTCTCCACACATGATAGATCTAGATTTAAGATGGCTCTCCCTCATGCACCAAAGGTTTACATTAATTGGTAGTTGGTAAATTAATCATTGGTGGTTCCTATCATGTAGAATTGGAAAACCATAAATGGTTAATGGTTTTTTTATGCCTATTTATTAGGTGCTAGGGTTTGAGGAAAATTGTGTGTGAGTTATAGCTTACGGTTATGCTACACACAATTCTCCAAAATCCTTGTGCTACTACTAAACATTCTTTTTGAGAGAACATAGACTCTATAATGTATTGTAGCCATTTAGTTATTGAATAATACATTGATATTTCTTTAGAGTGTGGGGTTTTCGCCCAAAGATTTTTCTCTAGGAAACCATTGTCTAATGGTTGTATATTTATGTATGTTTTATTACTGCAACTATGTTTATTTAATTTTTGCACATTCCTCTATCATTGATTAGTGTATGAAGTGTATTTTATACCTCTACTTCCTTTCATTGGTATCAAATCTTGATCACCTCAGATCCAAGGTGTTAGGGACAAGATTTTTTAATCTAATCTTGGTTTGAGTGGGAGCTTGTGTAGAAGGAAATATTGTTGAAGGGAAATGGAAAGTGTTTCTAGATTAGAAATGGATAATTTTAATGGAACTAAATTTAAGCTGTGGAAGATCAAGATGGACTAACTTCTTGTATATCAATATCTATGGATTCCAATATTTGGAACCAAACCCAATGGTATAAAATATGAAAAGTGGGTGGTGTTGGAGAGAAAGGAAAGAATCCTTATCAAGATTTGTTTGGCCGATTCAGTATTATCAAACATTTCTGAAGAAAAAACCATGGAAACTCTCTAGATAAAGATAGGGGATTTGTATCAAGATAAATCCTTAGTTAATAAAAAACAATTGTGGAAAAAAATGTTTTCCTCGAGAATGGGCTATGGTGACTCTATAGCCGAGCACCTAAATACATTTAATACTATTTTGACCTATTTAATATTAGTTGGAGTGAATATGGGTGAGGAGGATCATTATATGACCCTTTTATGTTGTTTTTCAAATTCATGGGGCAACTAGGTAGTGGACATTGGAATCACTATAAATACATTGGTTCTTGGTGAGGTTGTGGATGCTTTATTCTTAGAAGAGGTGAGGCATAAATCTTTTGAATCCATCAATGAGCCCTTGGTTGTTCATGGAATATCAAAGGAGAAATAAATGAAGAGAGAAAAGGGCATATCCAAACCTTGTGGGAGACATAAGTCTCTTGGAAATTCCAAGGAAAAATGTTGGAAATGTGACAAGGTCGGGAATTTCAAAAGAGGCTACAAGGAAGAGGGGAAAAAAAAGAATAAGGAAAATAATGATTCTAATGATGAGTCTAAAAAACTTCTCAGGGGAATGGTAGAGATTCATTTGTTGTATTTTTGGAAACCCATGTAGACCAAAGTGTGTGGTTGATAGACTCTAAAAATTCCTTTCATATGACTCCCCATAAACACTAATTTTCAGTGTATGAGAAATATGATGGTGGGATGGTATACCTTGGTGATGACTCTACTCTTAGGATAGTTGGTCATGGTAGAGTATTGATCATGTTACCTAATGGAGGAGTAAAGGGGATCAATGAATTTTTTCACATTATGAGTCTGGCATGAAACCTACTATTAGTAAGAAAACTTAATGATGTGAGTGTGCAGGTTTTTTTCTCAGAAAAAGGGTGTAATAAGGTTCAAGGATCTATGGTGCCTGGTAAGGGTGTTCATGTGGGAAATTTGTTCTAGTTTGATGAGTGCACTATTCAATGTAATAATTATTTGATTTTTATAGTGGAGAGATCATTAGGATCTACACCTTCATAATCATACCCCATATCTACTTCTAATAGTCATGATTTCTAGGTACCTAGACAAGATCTTTCCTTAACAACAAGGTTAACTATAGAGAATACAATTCTATGGCACTAACGATTGGGTCTTATAGGCAGGGATGATTTTAAGGATGGAAATTTGTTTTAAAATGTAGAAACCTTGGCGAATCTTATTAATCCTTCATATGCCAACTATAAATGTTTGGTGATATTTTTGTAAAAATATTCAAATTTATAAGGATTTTATATAGTTTTTATAAAATTTTGGCGATTTTTAAGGTAAAATAATTTTATCCTATAGAATTTGGGCGAATCATTTTTAAAATAACGAATCTCATTTTTGGAAGAAAATTATCCCATGAGTGAAATTTAGCCCCTAAAATCATCCATGCTTATAGGTGATAAGGGCCTATGGACCTTGAAAAATAAAAATATTTGCAATGGATTGAATCATTGTGCTCTTCAATTTTATTTTTTTGAGCATTGCATATATGGAAAACAAAACTGTGTTCAAATTTATTCTAGTTCTCATAAATATTCTTGGTTGTTGGACTTAATTCATTCTAATGTATTTGGTTCAGTTAAAGTTCCTTTGATTTATAAGGTTTTTTATTATGTTTCATTCATGGATGATTATTCTAGAAGGACACGAGTATGTTTTATTAGAACTAAATATGAGTTTTGTAGTTGATTTAAGGAGTTTAAATCTCTCTTGGAAAATCAGAATAGTAGGAAGATTAATGTGTTGAGGACTAATAATGGTGTTGATTTTTGTTATGTAGAGTTTGATAAGTTTTGTAAGGAGAATGTAATTGAAATACATAGGACAACTCCATATACCCCTTAGAGGAATGGAGTTGCAAAATGGATGAACATAATATTCATGGAGAGAGATAAGAGTATGCTTAGTGGAGTCAGCATAGAGAAGGAATTTTAGGAAGAAGAAATTGCTACTAGATGTTACTTGATTAAAATGTATCTCACATCAAATCTTATGGATAAGACCATTATGGAGATCTGGATAGGAAAGAAACCCCCACTTAAACATCTTCGTGTTTTTTGTTGTAAGGTATATGTTCATGCCCCTAAGGAGAAGCAATTGAAATTACATAATAAGGTTGTGAAATGTATCTTCATCAAATATAACATTGGTGTGAAAGGGTACAAGCTTTGGGATCCTGTGTATGGAAAAGTTTTATATATCATGAATATTATTTCAAAGAAGTTAATCCTTCTCCCATAGTGGTGCATCCATAAGAGGATGAGATGAAGTCAAAAATTATTCTACGACCCAAGACCAATAAACCTAAACTATAAAATGATAAAGAAGTTCATGATAGACTTGATGAGGAGGATGGTTCGTAGAGTTTGGAAGAGGAGGAAGAAACTCCATGTCAAAATTTAAGGAGTTTCACTTGGAAAAGAAGGAAACTAGACAGGTATAATTATAGCCTATTTGGTTTTACATGTATATTTTATTTCTTTTCTAACACTATTGATCCTAGAATTGTCAAAGAGGAAATGGAGATGGAAGATAAGGAGTCCTGGAGATTGACCATGGATGAGGAAATCAGTTCACTTATAAATAATGATACATGGGACTTGGTACTATTTCCTAATGGATGAAAATACATTGGTTGTACATAGGTGTTCAAAAGGAAGATTGGTTTAGATAGCAATGTTAAAAAGAATAAGTAAAGGATGGTTGTGAAAGGATATTCATGTGTTGAGGGGTTAGACTTTGGTGAGGCCTTTTCCCCATTTACAAAGTTAATGTCTATTAGGTTCCTATTATCTATAGCAAAACATTTTGATTTAGATAGAGAACACATCAATGTGAAAACAACATTCCTACATGGTGACTTGAAGGAGGAGATCTATATGAAACAACCAAAGCACTACGTTGAAAAAGGTAAAGAGTCATTGGTTTGGAAATTAAAAAAGTATTTATATAGTCTCAAATTCTCTCCCATAATGTGGTACCAAAATCTTGATTCTTTAGTGTTGGGATTGGTATTTTGTTAGGAAATGAGGAACACTTCCATGCTAAACCTAGCAGAAGAGAGGAAGAAATATTTAAACACAAAATTAAATGACAAAACAAACACACAGTACACAGAGATCTTACCCTAGAAATCCAAACCAGGAAAACCAACATTCCTTGAGCATTCGCCTCTCTTGTTTTTTTATTCATTCAAAATAAAAGGTTACATTCCTAACCTGGGTCCACACATAAAACAAAATCAACATCATACCTTCTTTCTTTACACAAGAAAAAGCATGTAGCCAATTCAACTTAGATCTGCATGACCAACAACCTCTACAATTATTGATTTACTATTCATTCATTCATTAGCTTTTACAACATTACACCATTCCTTATTTATAGGATTTACATTAGGAAAAACCCTAAATAAACACACCCAAAGATGGTTATATATCCACACAGAAAATTGGCTACAAATCCTGCAAATCTCGGGATTCTGTTACAATCAACTACCAAGTCGAATTACCAGTCGACTACCAACCAACCTTCGTTTGGTCTTCAATCGGTTATCACATTCCCTCCTGTTGACCTCTTTTTGGTTGACCTCTTTGACTTGATGTCGATGTATTTTAATTCAAATTTACTCTGTCGAACCACCTTAACCTTCAACTTGTTGTAGATATATTCGACTTTACCCAGTTGAACCACCTTGAATTTTGTATTGATATCGATTCCTTCGACTTTGACTGTCAGTTGATCCACCTCAACTAGACTTTCACTACAAAGAATATAACAACCCAACATTCTCCCACTTGTTTTTTTCTTTGTTGAAATTGGGATATCTATGAACTCTCATTCATAGACCCAGGGCAACAATTCTCATTTCCTTTCTGCACCAAGATAACTTCACAACACTTACATACTTGGTCAAAGAGTCTACTATGTTTTCCAATGTGTCTACTTTATCCAACAACACCTTATTTATTTCCACCATGTCTCTCATGAAATGGTATTGTGCATAAATGTGCTTAGTCTTTGAATGGTAAGCTGGGTTCTTTTCTACGAATATTTCACTTTGACTGTCACAACTTATCTTCATATCTCTCTGCTCAAACCTGATTCATGAACACAGCCTTTGCATCCATATTGCTTCTTTACTTCCATGAGTGGTTTCCATGTATTCATCTTCTATTTTTGATAAGGCTATGTCCACCTATCGCTTACTCATCTAGTTGATTTCTCCACCGAACATCTTAAACACATATCCATTGTTCAACCTTCATCAATCTAGATCTCCAACCCAGTCGGAGTCGACAAAGTCATGTACATTTAATTCACTGTCACCTCCAGGTTTTCCTTGGTATCGTATAGCATAATCATTTTTTCCACAAAAATACCTGAATACTCTCTTGACAATTGTCCAATGCTCCTTCCCAGGTGTCGACATGTATTTACTCGACACTCCCACTACATGGGAAATATTTGTTCGAGTGTAGACCATCGCATACATTATACTACCAACAACACTTGCATATGGACCACATGCCATGTACTTTATTTCCTCTTGTTTCCTTGGAGATGTTTCAGTAGTTAGCATTGCTCCCACAAAAATTGGAACCTTCATAGGTTTGCAATCATGCATGTTGAAATGTTTTAAAAATGTTTCAATACACTTCTTCTGGTTCAACTAGAGATTTCTAGTTGCTCAATCTCTCTTGATCTCCATTCCCATAATGAAGTTTGTTGCACCGAGATATTTCATGTCAAACTTGGAGGATAGTTTCTTCTTCATCTCCTTTCTTGTTTTCATGTTCTTTCCAGTCAGAAACATGTCATTGACATACAATGCTACATATATGAAACACCCACCTTATTATTTGGAATATATACAGTGATTAGCTTTGCTTCTCACAATCCACAAACTAAGGGTGTATGTGTTGAAATTTTAGTACGACATCCTTGGTGATTGCTTTAGACCATAAAGGTATATTTTCAATTTTCACAGCAAATCTTCTTTCCATTTACTACAAATCCTTCAGGTTGTTTCATGTAGATTTATTCTTCCAAGTCTCCATGTAGGACTTCTTTCTTTACATCCATATGTTCTATTTCTAGATCAAATGCTAAAGTGATAGACATTAGTACTCTAATGGAAGTTAATTTTGCAACAGGAGAAAAAATCTCACTGAAGTCAACTCCCTTGAATTGGGAATATCCTTTTTCTACCAGTTGAGCTTTGAATTTATCATCTTGACTTGCTATGTTCATCTTTTTCTTGAATAACCATTTTCTACAAACAAGATTTCTTCCACTAGGTAATTTGACTAACTCCCACATTTCATTCTTGTGCAAGGATTCCATATCTTTGACCATGGCATCCTTCCAAATTTTTCCCTCTACTGAGTCGATTTCCTCCCTAACCTAATTGGGCTCATCGTTAGTGGAAGTTGACATGAATGCGGAACAAAAGTTGGGAGGACCATACTTTTTGACTATTTTTCTTACATGTTCTGAGCTCCTTACAGCCAATATCGGTTTTTCCACCTCTTCTTCTAATTCAGTCGACTCATATGAATCATCTTCTTTGTTCCTCAGTTCAAACCACACCTTCTCTAGATTATTCTATGTTTGAACAATTTCTTCAGGCTCAGACTTACTTCCAACTTATTTGAATACCCCATATTGACTGTAAACTATTTTCCTTAATGCGGTATCCTAGAGATTATATCCTTTTATTGCTTCTTTATATCCAATGAAAATACACTTGACTTCCTTCTTGTCCATCTTGCTCCTATTTTCCTTGGGAACATGAAAAAATGCATCACATCCAAATAATTTGAGATGTGAAACCGAAGCATTCTTACCATACCATACCTCACGTGGAGTCGTGTCGACTAGCTCTGACAAAGGAGACATATTCAATAAATATTTTATGGTTTTGAATGTCTTTGCCCATAATTATTGTGCGAGCCCAGCACCACCAAGCATGATCCTTTCCTTGTCTATCAATGTTATTACCATTCTCTCAACAATTCCATTTTTTTGTGGGGTATATGGTGTGGTATTGTGGCGTGCTATGCCACACTGCTTGTAGAACTGATCAAATTCTTTTCCAAAGAATTCACCACCATTGTCAGTTCTCAACACCTTAATATTATTATCTGTATGGTTTTCTACCAAATATTTAAACTCTTTGAATTTCTCAAAAACCTCTACTTTCTTCCTCAGGAAATGTATCCATGTCTTCCTGGAAAGATCATCTATGAAGGAGACATAATATAGGGATCCACCAAGTGAAGGCACTAAAACAGGGCCAAACACACCATTATGAACCAAATATACAATCCTCATTTCCCTTGTATCTCTTAATGGGAACCTCACCCGACCTTGTTTTCCATATATACAATGTTCAAAAAAGTTGATTTCTAAATTACATTCAAGAAAATCTTCGACCATACCTTTTTTATGCATAGCTCGAAGTCCTTTTTCTCCAATATGTCCCATCCTCTCATGCTATAGCATGGTCAGGTTGACTTTATGATGACTTGTCGAGTCGGCTTGAATCGACTCAACCCGAGTCGAGTTGAGTCGAGTTGAATTCGATTCAACTTCAAGGAAAATGATGTTGTTTCATCCAGTCGAGTTGACACTCCCTAATAACTTGTATATGGATCCAATATGAAATCCTTTCATCAAGACCATTGAACCTATGACCATCTTGTATGAATCCTTCTGAAATAGAGTGTGCACCCCTGCATCACTTATCTTGTTGACAGATATCAAGTTTATTTCCAAAACTGGAATGTGTAGCACACTTGGAAGGGTTCTAATCCTCCCATAATGCAGTATTGGTTGAAGTCTTCCTCATCCAATATTTTTGGTTGTTGATTCATCCCCTAAGAACACATCTCCTCCTTCATATCATTCATATTCGCAGAACCATTCTCTATTTGGTTTCATATGATAGGATGCTCCTAATTTGATCAATAAAACATCTTGATCCGACTATGTATTGGTCGACACCAGGTACACATTGCCTCCCTTATCTGGATTTGTCTTTCTCTCAGTCGACTACTTCTTGTCACATCTTGTACTCCCATTGCCTTTGACTTGTAGTCCCTTCTGTAATGACCATCTTTACCGCATTTCCTTCATCTTCTCATATATTGAATAGGGGATTTAGATCTAACCTTAGACTTATACTTTTTACCAGAGAAATTTCCTTTATCTTTGTCAACCAGTCAACCTCTCACCACTAATGCATCTTTGTTCAGTCCTTCCATGTTCTTTCGTCTCATTTATTCTTACAGTAGATATGAAACCATGTCTTCTAGCACTAATTTGGTTGTATTACTCCCTATAGCCATGAATAATCTATGCCAAGAGTCTAGAAAAGAACATAATAGAACAATACATTTCTCCTCCTCGGTGATTTTAATATTCATAGAATATAACTGGGTTAAAATGGTATTAAACACATTTAAATGCTCATTCATTGAACTTCCCTCACTCATACTTAGAAGATACAATATCTTTATGATAAAAAACTCATTTACCAGGGATTTCAACTGGTACAAGCTTCCCAACTTGTCCCATAGTTTCCTAGTCAAATATTCACCTGAGACATTCAACAGTACCGAATCTGCAAGACAAAGTCGAATCGTACTCCTTTCCCTTCTCTCGAGTTTCTCCCATTATTTCATCGACATACCTATCGGAATGGTACCTAAATAGACTGTTACCCATTATTCTCGATCTAGAAGGATAACTTCAATTTTAAGCTTCCAAAGCTCAAAATTATGGCCATTGAATTTTTTGATCTCTATTCTTGAACTACGTGCCATTCGTTAACACAATATTTAAATATCTATGACTTGTGACTCTTACTGAACCTATGGTTTAACTTAGATACAATTTGTTTACTACCACATGTTAATAAACCAAGGTCTGATACCACATGTTAGGAAATGAGGAACACTTCCACACTAAACCTAGCATAAGAGAGGAAGAAATATTTAAACAATAAAGTAAATGACAAAACAAACATACAATACAAAGAGATTTTACCCTGGTAACCCAAACTGGGAAAACCATTATTCCTTGAGTATTCTTCTCTCTTGTTGTCTTATTCATTAAAAATAAAGGGTTACATTCCTAACCTTGGTCCACACCTATGACACAATCAACATCATACCTTCTTTCTTTACACAAGAACAACCCTGTAGCCAATTCGACTTACATTTGCATGAACAAGAACCTCTATGATTATTGGTTTACTATCCATTCATTCGTTAGTTTTTACAACATTACAACATGCCTTATTTATATGCTTTATACTAGGAAACAACCTAAATAAATGTGCCCAAATATGGTTACATATCCATTCAGATCATTGGCTAAAAATCCCGTGAATCTCGAGATTCTATTATAGTCGACTACCAAGTTGGATTACCAGTCGACTACTAGTCAAACTTCATTCAGTATTTAGTCAGTTTCCACATGACCTCCTTTCTACCTCTTGTTGTTTGACCTCTTCAACTTGTTGTCAATGTATTTGACTTTGACTTTACCCTGTCGAACCACCTCAACCTTCGACTTGTTGTTGATATCTTCGACTTCAGCTTTACCCATTCAAACCACCTCAACTTTCGTCTTGTTGTCGATTACTTCAACTTTGACTGTTAGTCGATCCACCTCTACTAGACTTTCATTGCAAACAATATAATAACCCAACAGACTTCTGATATCCAAATCAAATCACTGTGTGTATTACAAACACGATGGTGGTCATTTCCTTCTTATCACTCTATATGTAGATGATATGTTGTTATTTCATAACAATAAGTATGTGATTTGTGATTTAAAGTCTCAAATTTCAACACAATTTGATATGAAGGACTTGGGGGATGAAAAATATATATTAGGAATGGAGATCATGAGAGATAAYGAAAATAGAAAGAKTTGGTTGAGCCATAGTAAGCATGTAAACTATCAGCTACAATGTTTTCACATTTCAGATTGCAAACCATTGAGTGTTTTGGTTTCCATGGGAAGTAAGATTTCAGTTGAGAAGTGTGATACAACACCCAAAAATATGGATCATATGGATTATATTCCTTATTCTAGTGTAGTTGGTAGTTTTATGCATGCTAGGGTGATATGTACTAGACCAGACATTTCCCAAGCAGTGGGAGTCTTGATTTGATTCATGGATAATATTGGATGTGAAAATCGGGTTGTAGTCAAGAGGTTCTTCAAGTATTTGTGAGGTACTTCTCAATATTCCATTTGTTATCATAGTGATGTTTCAAGGGATCCACACTCAATGGGTATACGGGGTTATGTGGATTTTGATTGGGAAAGGGATGTAGATAGAAGGATATCTATGAGTAGATAAGTGTTTCGATTGTTTGGTCAATTAGTAAGTTGTATGTCCAAGAAACAATCTATGGTCATTGTTTTCACTATAGAGGCAGAGTATATGGCATCTACTCATTCTTGTAAGGAGGTTGTTTTGCTAATGAGACTATGTCCAGAACTAGGGATAAGTTAGAGAGCTATTACAACTCAATGTGATAGTAATAGTTCCATTTGTCTTGCTAAGAACCCAACCTTTCATGTGAAGAAAAATAATATAGATATACAATGTCATTTCATTAGTGACATGGTAGAGGATAGAAAGGTGAAACTAGAGAAATTTGAGACTTTATAGAATGTTGCAAATGCGTTGACAAAACTAGTGACCACAAGTAAATTCAAGTGGTGTTATGAGTCTACCATACTTATGTTAGTGTCCTACCCTAATCCCCTAAGTATTTATATAGGTTTCTATGTATGAAGGCCATATCGATTAAATAAGGCCCATGTAGTAGTGTGAAAGTAATAATTGTAAGAAGGATTACTAGAAAGTTCTGCCTACTAGAAAGTTCCTTCTCTAGAATATTCCTAGAAGGTAGATAGAACTATATAGAGAAGTAGAAGAAATGTAATGAGATGTCTTGTGAAGTTTATTCTAATCATATTTTCCTCAATTGGAGCTCTCCTCCTCAAAGACGCAAGTGAACATTTCTCTCATCAATAATGGTATAACATTTTATGGTATTTTGGTACTTTATTTGGCTATTGTGTTTTCAAATTTTTTATTTTTGTAGTAAATATGGGTAAAATATATTACTTATGCTCTGCATCTTTCAATTTACTAATAAATAAAACCACAAATGGTATTATAGAACTTACATGAGCCCATATTTTAGAGAATTTATTTTTCTAGGCTAGAGACATGTTCCAACATCTATAAATAATGCAATGATATATCATTCAATGGGTAAATCTATGGTAGGGGAAGAATACATGCAAGAAATACAAGAGGTTTCACCTAGTTAGAGATCCTTGTAACCTTTTTTGATACCCCTTCAAGTAGTACCACATCACACATCACCTGTATACATAATTTCACTTCCACATACTCTAGGGTATATTGAAAGTCCCCTAGGTTACCTGCAACAAACCTTAGATAAGTCGATCATTTGTCTTTCTTTTACAATGCCACCAATAACAACACTTGAGATAATTACTATTTAGTACCTGGGTAATTGGGTAATACAGATAAGGGTACAATCAAGCCTTCTTAGTTAGTGCCCTAAGAAATTGGGACAAGTTCTAATGTTGGATGCCACACGTATATCAAATATCTAAAGCAATTGATGCTCCCTTTCCCTTGGGACCCTTTAACCCTACACCTTACTTCCAATCCATGAAATTTCTACATAAACTGTAGTATTGAGTATTTGAGCATTTTTTCACTAGAACACTTGCTTCCTGTTACCAGTCCATGAAATTCCTACATAAAATACAATATTGAGAATTTGAACACTTTGTCAATGCAATATAAATTTGCAAGAGTAAAAGAGAAATAATGGGTCCGAATCACACCCTTATTTGGGACTACTATCAACAAAATCCTTGTGTCAAGTTGATTTCCATGGTACCACTCTCTGGTAATACTTTTTGGTGGACCCACTCACCCCAATACCAGGAAACAATTTCAATAGACCCAAAATGTAGTGTTTATCCCCTTGGTACTACTCTCTAGTAACCCTTTTCTTGTGGACCCCCCTCTCTATGGCTACTAGAGAAATGAAATAGACACCAGGGTATCCTCCTTGGCAACTCAATGGGATGAGTTTCAACAAAAAATATACCAAAACCATTCAAATACTAAAAAAAACTTTGCTTCCATCAATGAAAGTCTCACCAAATTGGACTCAATAACAAACTAGTTGTCCTAACTCATGGCAATGTACAACCATTCCAAGGGTTATTTTTGGTAGGTCAAGTCATCTCAATAGGAAGGATCTAAATCATCCAATCCCATGGGGCCTCAATCAAACCAATTTTCTTTTACCATATGACTCAAATGTGGCATAGACTCCCTAATCTCAACAAATTTGATGATTTTGACCCTAGAGATTGGGCCACTCATATGTAACATTATTTTTTCTTACATGGAATCATCAATGAATTAATGAAAATTCATCTGGGTGTCCTATATTTAGATCCTAAATATTTGCAATTGTGTAAATGGCATAACAACACCCACTAGGTTTTTATTGCTTGGACACAATTTTTCTTAGACCTTTATAAATTCTTTGAAACAAACACTCATTATTTGGGCTTACTGGCCAAGATTCAACAATCAGGTATAGTTGAAGAGTTCATCTCATCTTTTGAGAAACTCATCATTTGCATTAAATTCATGTTAGATAAATTCTTTAGGGAATGATTTATGATTGGTTTGGAGGAATAGATACTTTCCTAAGTATTAATGGCTCATTGTACTACTTGTTTGAAAGCCTCTCAAAGATCTAGAGAAGCCCAAAAGGTGGTGACTTCCCAAACCAAAAAGACATCATTTATTCCTTATCCCCATCCCATTATTTCTACGCCTACAATTCCTTTATATCCTCTCCACTCCTCAATATCCACTGTAAGTTAACTCATATTGAAATTGTGGAGAACCAAATTAAATGTATCTACTACAATTATGATGATAAATATTTTCCCAAGCATAAATGTATGGAGAGAAAAATCTTTATCGCCATTTTAGAGGAAATTTATAATGATGAAGTTAAAGTTATATCTTAGGATCCTCTACTTCCACCCATTAAATAAATTCATCTCTTTTCTCCACATGATGTTGAACCTTATATCTCCCTACATGCCTTGACTTGTATTTTGACTCCCTAAACCATCAAATTGATTGGCTACATCAATCATCACAAAGTAATTATATTAATTGATAGTAGTGGCACCATTAACTTCATTCACTAATGTGTAGCTCAAGAAACACATTGATATATCCATGATGTGAACAAATTCCATATAATGATTGCTAATGGGGATTCCATGAAATGAAATGATTATTGTGAAAATGTGTAGCTTCAAATGGGTGATTATTCCTTGAAAACCCACATGTTTTATATTGAAATAGGTGGTTGTGGAATTTTTTTTGTGTTGAATGGTTATGAACATTAGGTCCCATCACCATGGATTTCTATGAGTTATAAATGAGTTTCCATAATGAGGGGAATTACTACTCTTTCAAAGGAATCACAATTGGTTCTCCAGATATCATCATCTCACAGCATATGGAAAAACTTCTTTAAAAATGGCATTTAGGAATTGTGGCCCAATTCCATGTCATTCAAGCCTTTGAGACCCCTTCTCAACCCATCCATCCTGACATGTAGTTAGTATTTCATAAACACCAATTTATATTTGAAACCCCCCAAGGCCTACAACCCTCCCATGATGAGCATGATCATTATATTCTTCTCATACCCTCTAGCATCCCACCCAATGTAATCCCTTATCGCCCATTTTCCCAAAAAATGAAATTAAAAAGATAGTTCAAGAGTTGGTAGTTGTTGGTGTAATATACCCTAGTACTAGTCCTTTTTTGTCACCCATTTTCATGGTCCTAAAAAACTAAGGCACTTGGCACATTTGTCCTAATTTTTGAGCTCTCAAAAAAATAATAGTCAAGGATAAGTTCCCCATTCTTTTCATTAATGGCCCCTTGGATGAGCTCAAATGTTCTCAATTCTTCACCAAACTTGATCATCATTTAGGCTATCACCAAATTTGCATGAAGGAGACATGTATTCCTAAAACTAATTTTCACACTCATGAAGGCCATTACAAGTTATTGATGATTCCTTTTGTCTTTTGCAATTAGCCTTCCACCTTATAAAGTCTCGTGAACACATCTTTCAACCCTTTCTCCAGAATTTTTTCCTCGTGTTTTTTTGTAACATCTTGATCTATAGTAAAAATTGGCATGCCCATGTCACCCATGTGGATTAGGTCTTACAACTACTAGTTAATCATCAAATATTTATTAAGAGGTAAAAATGTGCCTTTGGTGTCTCTGAAGTGGAATATTTGGGTCATATTGTTAGTCACGATGGTGTGCGTGTGGACCAAATGAAAATTAAAGCATTGAAGGATTGGCCACATCCCAAAATTATTGAAATTTTAAGAGGTTTTATTGGTTTCACTGGTTACTATAAAACGTTTTTCAAGAACTATGGTAATATTTTAGCTCCCCTCATGCTTAAAAAAAATTGTTTTGGTTGGAATAAAGCTAGAGATTAGGCCTTCTAGAATTTGAAGAATTTTATGTGTACAACCCTAGTACTCATTCTTCCATACTTCACTCACAAGGTCTTAACTACTTGAACCTATGACATGACACCTATGTTTGTGGGATATTAAAGAATACCCCTAATTTCACTAGATATCAATGAATGCCTCCCAAAATCCTTTTATTGGACCCCCCTCTCAATACATATTTCCAATAAAAGAAACCCATATTTTTACTAGATACCCTTTTTTATACCCCTCTGATACTTATAAACCCCCCCATATCTCACATCCCCCCCAATACCTACAATATATTGATTTATTTTTCACAATTTTAAAACCTCCTTATGAATGAACGTGATAAGATATTGGTCAACAAAGTGACACCCCCGTGACTTCACCAAGTCATTTTTTTCTAGATTGTGATTCCTCTTGTAAAGTCATGGGATAAGTACTCATGCAAGAGGGAAGACCATTTGACTTTGAAAGAAAAAAAACTTTATCAAAGGCACTTTGTAAAATCCACTTATGAAAAATAAACGATGGCTATGTTGTATGTTGTGGATATATCACATCTATACCTATTTGGACAACATTTCTATATTAAAACAGATCATTGCAATGTAAAATACTTCCTAGAGAAAAGGATTTTGTCCCTAGAGAAACATAAATGGGTCACCAAAATGTTGGTATATCATTCTGAGATAATTAATAATAAGGGAAAGCATAATATCGTAGCATATGATCTCTCTCAAAAGTATGAATAGGAAGGGTCCCTCTTCTCACT
>JASDQU010174113.1:0-20785 GCA_032191745.1 Picea mariana | reverse complement strand
CCTTCCAGTTGTAGCCGGAGAACATAGGGGGTTGTAGCGTCCTTCTGGTTGTAGCCAGAGAATTGGGGAGTTGGAGCATCCCTCAGATTGTAGCCTGAGAAAATAGGGGTTTGGAGCCTCCTTCCAGTTGCAGCTAGAAAACAAAGGAAGTTGGTGCTTCTAATGAATGTAATTCTTCAAGACATATAAGAAAAAGCATTTCGTGGTTTTCTCCCAATTTGGGTTTCCACGTAAAACATTGGTGTATTGTGTATGTGTATGTTAGTTCATTTGTTCATTGCTTATTTCCTCTGCAGTTATTGGATGATAATGCTTCATTGATATAACACTTGGATTATATGGTTAAAAATGATTAAATTGCTCTATTACTGATTCACCCACCCTCTCAGTAATCCAACACACATCAGACCCAAATCCTCCCCTTGTGGAAGCTCGATTGTACTGGTGCAGAAGAAGGATGGGAATTGGCGACTCTGCATTGATTACAGAGCCTTAAACAAAATCACAGTCAGGAATCTCTACCCCATTCCTAAGATTGATGACCTTCTTGACCAATTCAAGGGGTGTAATATTTTGGATATAAAAAGTATGCAGAGCATAAATAAAATGCTAGAAATGGCAGATGAACAACAATATAACCAGAAAAATACCACAATAATACTAAAATGATAACATAATAACACCAGAAAGAGCACTTTGATTACTGAGAGCAATGTTTACTTGCCTCTTTGAGGGGGCAACTGTAATATCCATGTTATCACTCCAAGAAATCCTTTGTGGTTGTTGACCAAAGGTGCTTGGTAACTTAAGAATATGATATGTAGGTGTGCTTGGAACAATGGGATAACTCAATGATTAATGTAATAGACAACTCATCATACATTCAAATGAAACAGTGCTTTTAGAAAATAATAATCAGACAAGATATTTTAAAGAGGGGGATGAAGAATACTAATCTTGATTGCCAAATACAACGAGGTGTAGGGATGATACAAGGTAGTAAGAAATCCTTCACTTCAATTTTATGAGCTTAATAAAGAGATGGCAGTCTTTAAAAGCTAAAACAAACTGAAATAAAGTACAGGAACAGGATACATGAGCAATTTGATATTGAAAGCAAAAGGAGACTGTGATTCTATTATCCAATAAGAGTCTATAACAGTAGCCAAAAATGTCTTCCCAGTTTGAACCCTTATCTCTTAGAAAAGATAGGCATTTATAGCCTTTTACAATCAGTTTTTAAGATCCTGAAAACTTGGATCTGTATCTAAATATAGAAAATAAAACTAACTAAATGAAATTGATAAACAAAGACTAGTTCCTAGAACTCGAACTGTCTTCTATGTTGATCTTGACATCTGTACTTCATCAACTTTAGGACTCTGTTGTGTCGTGGAAGGGTAAAGGCACCTGTCTTCTGTAGCTGGACTCCTTTAATAACCATAATAGAAACTTTAGTTGACCAATTTAGCATTTGGTCTTCAAAATCTCCACGAATCTCTGATGTTGAGTGTTTCTTGATTAGGTGATTAATCCTTTGATGCTCTCAATCCCTTTTTAAATACTAGAAAATTGCCTCGCTCCAGCTTAGCTTTCCAAAAATTCTTTCTGTACTTTCACTAGTTAATTCACCTTACAATCTGCTGGTTAGCTGGTGAAAGTTCTACTTTTCACCAGCTAACTGGTTGTAAATTTACCTTTTTTGCTGGTGAAAGTTCTGTTTTTCTCCAAAAAGGAACCTTTCATATCCAAAACTGTGTTTTACCAAAAACTTAGTGTGCCTTTGATTTATCTCCCTGCATATTCACAACAACTTGGGCCAGTACCTGTATATCTGGATGTGACTTAGTCTTCTGCTTCAATTTCTTAATTTTCTTCTTAAGGCGTTTTGCTAGCCACCACAAACTATTATAGTCCTTGGTGATTTTCTTCTTTCTCTTTTTGTCTTTGACACTTTCACGAGCCAACTTCTCAAATGCTGCATTTGTCTCTGCAAAATTGTCAGATAGGGATTTGTATCTTGCCTTGATTACTCTTTCCAAAACCTCCTGTTGTGCAATCATCTCTTTCAGTTCCTTAATTTTTTGTGATTTATTTGACTCTTTACTCTTTGATGTTTCACCTTCATCAATGGGAGTAAAAGTCTCATAGTCTTGTGCAATTTCCATGGATTGTTCAGGGCTTTTAATGGCTGGACTTTCATCTTCTTGATCTGACTCTGTTTCTGAGTCTGTGTATGGAAAATTGAGGATATTTGTCTTTTTTACTGTAGGCTTCTCTGAATTGGTTTCAAAGTCTAATTTTTTCTTTGCTCTTCTAGACTTTATGCTGGAAATTCTATCCTTTGGTGGTCTTGGAAGAGCTCTCCTCCTCCTTGAGATGCTTTGAGGAGTTAACTTCCTTTTTCCAGCTTTCTTCTGCTCATTCATGCGCTGAGTTTGAGTCTCAAAGCCTTCCCAAAAAAGAAAATGTTTCCAAGTCCTTCCTCTTTGTCTTAGTTCTTCTAGAATTATCAGTTTAATCAAGCCAAAATGACAAAGGGTGTTTTTCATACTTAGAGGTTCAACTTTTATCTTTTTACATACTTTGGTTAGGCTTTTGTGAAGGAAGAAAGGTAAATTCAGGAGAGTCTTCCCTGTGAAATGATCTAAGAGTTTGAAATGATATAGCATCAGCTTGTCATACTTGCCTTCTGAGGTGATATAGAGTTGAATGCCTTTGAACAAGTCCTGCCATTCATCCTCCAGATGAGAAACTGGCATGCTTTTCTTTCAGGTGATATCTCTGAATTATGCCTTAAGGTATGCTCTGAAATTCAAATTCTTGGTTGTTGTTGTCTTAAACCAGCTCTAGCCTGATCTAGGTAAGCTGGTTGCTGTGGCAATGATGGCTTCATCAACTATTATTTCTACAAAACCCACACTAGCTCTGTTTCCATCATATGATTTAGCAAATGCTTCAGCTGTTATTTGGTGGCAACCATTTTGTAACCTTTCAACATAACTCATGCAGCCTGCGTCTGAGAAACGTTTTTGCACATCTGTATGTGACTATAAGAAAGACAGGCTGTCCAATTCTTTCCTCAGCAATAAACCACTATGTTTCCTAGCCATCTGTGACTCGAACTTGGACAATTAGCAGACAATGTCACGGTAATTTCCTGATTGAGCCAAGGTTTGGCGCTGGTGAAAACTCTCGGTGTTGCTAATTCAAATATGGAACCATACCATATTACCTATGAACAGTGTGTGTTCAAAATATGAAGTGTCGATTTGATGTCACTGGGTGAGTGGTACTGCTCCTTTACCTGTGATGATGAATGTGAATTCGTCATCTCCAATGCCATCATCGCTGAAGCATGCATTCACGAGCACGATCCGCCATAATATATGATTAAAACATGCATAACGGAATCCTCATCATCATTCGCTTCCACCAGCACCTCATAATAATTATGTGACGTGTGTCGAACGTGTCTTCTTTTCAATTTCTGAAATCGTGGAAGAAAAACATGTGTTTCGCGCTTTCACCAACTAATTGTCTGCGGGAAAGTACTCCTTAACCATTGAAACTTGCCGCTTTCACCAGCTAATCATTAACCTTGCAATCATGCATTAGCTTTTGAAAATATTTTCACGCAATTTTTATAAAAACAACCTTTATGGATCAACTTTATTCTAAGGCATGAATTTAAAACCTAAGTTTTGACACTAGAAGAAACTAGAAACAAATTTAGAAAACTACAGATGACCATGCTATCACCTACAAAATGAAACCAAGTGACTGATTCATTTTGGGAGCTAACATTTGGCTCCAACTGGGATGGATACCTCCCTGTGAGGTCACCAAGAACCTAGTTAGACTCAGTAGCCTTTATTACAATTTGAAAATTTGAAAAATTGTCTTGCTCAATACCATTGGGCATGGAGTTATTCAAGCAATAAGAACAAAAACAAAACTGAAAAGAATATGTACAAATAAAACAGGGCTTTAAGAAAAGCCTTATGAAAAATAGGTCTTTAGAAACCGCCCGTTGAAAGGGCCACCTGCTACTTCTTCGCCTGCAAGATTTTGGAGAACAAAGGTATTGTTCTGCTGAACTGCTGTTATGACAAAAGGACCTGTCCAGAGAGCATCAAATTTGCCATGTTTCCCCTTTTCTTTCCTTGATGCATCCCATTTTAAGACTAGTTCCCCTGTTTTGAAAATATTTGTTTTGACTTTCTTGTTGAAAATCTCCTTCATCTTTTCTTGGTGTAATTCTGTCTTTTCCAGAAGCTGCTCTCTGTCTTACTACAACTCTACAAGATTATGGATCCTTCGAGTTAAATCACTTGGTTCAGAGTCAGTTTCTTGTAAAAACTTTGCAACTGGAAGTGCAAGTTGAACATGAAATATGGCTTCAGTACCATATACTAACTTGAAGGGGGATGTGTCAATTGACTTTTTATTTGTAACCCTGTCAGCCCATAAAGAAAATTTTAGCTTGGAATCCCAACCTCTGGTATTTTGTTCAAGCAACTTCTTTATAATTCTGACTAAACTCTTATTCGATGACTCAGCTAATCCATTTCCTTGTGGATAGTAAGCAGTAGAATGTACTAGCTAGACTCCTAGCTCTTCACATAATTTTACCAAGTGTTTATCTTTGAATGCAACAGTGTTATCAGTGACTATTCTCTTAGGATAACCAAATCTGGTGAATATGTTTTCTTGTAGAAAATTAATGATGACAGTGTTATTGGCGTTCCTGGTAGGGATGGCCTCAATCCACATTGTAAAATAAGCGGTGGAAACAAGGATCCATCTGTGCTGAATGCTAGAAGGCGGGTGAATCTCACCTATGAAGTCCAAACCCCATTGCTAGAAGGGACCTGTGACTACAATAGGTCTGAGGGGGAGGGATTTTAGTTGTTGTTTGCCTGCAAAACTTTGGCACTTGTCACATGTTCTCACAAACTCACACACATTTGAAAATAAGGATGGCCAGTAATAACCAGCTCTTAAGATTTTATGTGCGGTAGTCTTCCAATAGTGATGTCCTCCACATTCACTATTATGGAATTCAGTCATGATCCTAGTTGCTTCCTCTTGGTTTATGCACCTCAATAATAAACCTATTGGATTTTTCCAGAACAATAAGTTGCTATTGATGCAGAAATTCATGGGTTTGAGCTTTAAAGCCCTCCCTTGTGTTCTTGTCAAATCTAAAGGGACTGATAAAGTTTGCAGAAAATGAATAATGTGGCTGTACCATTTACAGTTGGCTAGGTGAGTTGAGACCTGCATTTCCTCACTTCCTTTATCCTCTGAAGACTGAACATTATCTGCATTTACACTTACCAAATTTATCTCAAGCAGTTTACAATTTTCTTCTGCAAGAAGTTTGGCAAGGCCTTGACCTTTCACAAGTTTTGCCGGTTTGATTTCAACATCAAATTCAATTAACTTTGCTATCCACTTACTCCTTTTTCCATCTATGTCGGGTTGTATAAGCATATATTTAACTGAACTAGAAGGTACATAAGCTATTACCTTTGCTTGAAGGATGTAAACTCTGAAGGCTTTTAATGACTTGATGAGCGCATATGCTTGTTTCTCCAATAATTCATACTTCACCTCTGCATCCCTCAAGACTTTACTGAAGAAGGCAAATGGATGCTCCTGATCATCGACATTTCTCTGCAATAGTATTGCTTCAATTGTATCTTTCGAAGAAAATGAAAAGATATAAAACTCCTTGGCAAAGTCGGGGCTGATTAAAACAGGGTCTATCATAATGGCTTCCTTGATAGCATTGAATGAGTGTTTGGCTTCTTCAGTCCATTTTACTTCGGAGTTCTTTCTTAACATAGAAGTGATATGCTTTGTGAGTTCTGCAAAGTTTTCTATAAACCTCCTGATAAAGTTTATAGTCCCAAGGAAAGACTGAATATCCTTCTTTGATCTAGGAAGAGACAAACTCTTAATAGCTTCTACACTTTTTGGGTCTATCCTCACCCCATTAGCTGAAACAATATGTCCAAGTAATTTCCCTTCCTTGAGTGCAAAATTTGATTTTTTAGGATTAAGAGAAATGCCATACCTTTGACATTTTAGGAATGTCTTTCTCAAGTGCTGCAAATGATGTTCATGGCTGCTTGAAAAATAGTAATGTCATCAAGATATATCAGGACGGATTTGTCTTTCTCCCCAACGAAAGCAATGTCCATCGCCCTTTGGAATGTCGCTCCTGCATTCATCAATCCGAAAGGCATCTTTTCGTACATAAACGTACCCCATGGAGTGGTAAAGGAAGCCTTTTCTCTATCGTCCGGATGGACAACGATCTGGTTGTATCCGGAAAACCCATCAATAAAAGACATCACCTTTGATCCTGACACCTTCTGCAAAATATGTTCCATTTTGGGCAGTGGGTAGTTGTCCTTCCTAGAGCACTTATTCAAATTTCTGAAATCCACATAGAGTCTGATCTCTCCATTCTTCTTTCTGACCGGCACAAGATTTGAATTCCATTCTGAGTATTTGAGAGGTATGATAATGCGGGCATCCAATAGTTTCTTGATTTCCCTTTCCATTGTAGGCAACAACATAGGATTGAAAGATCTAAGTTCATGCCTGAATGGTTTGGTATCTTTGTTCAAGGGGATCTTGTGCTAAATTACCTCTGTGTCGAAAGTCTTCAAGTCATCATATTGCCAAGCAAAGATGTCAGCAAACTCCTTTAACAATTCACTGAAATCAGCCTTTTGTTTTTCAGTCAAATGTGAAGCTAAGTTGACATATTTAGGATCCTGTTCACTGGCTACATTATACTGCAAAACTTCTGAATCTTTTTCCCCCTTTTCCAATTTGACAGCTACATCATTGTTATCAAAAAGATTTTCTAAAGGGACCAAACCTTTAGGAATTATGTTGGTGGATAGCTGTACTATTTCATGTGCTGCAATTTTTCTTCTGAACTTTGTCTTCTCAGCTTCATCGTCATGTTCATTCTCCTGATCAATTTGCAAATCTGCAAACTCATCTATTACTGCAAGAAATCTAGTGAGTTCAGCATCGTCCTAGAAAACCTTCCAGAATTTCACATTGTCAGGGAGGGATGGCCTATACTTAACTTGAATTTCGTGATTCAATTTATGAGGTAGAGGACGTATAAAAGCATAGGCCGACACAACTAATGAATCAGCCAATTCATTCATTGCTCTGGGTACATATTAAATTTTGAAATCTGTAAAATTATGAATTGCCCTCAAAACTTCATCTCTATATGCTTTCAGCCTGACATGTTTTGCTTGAAAGGACTTGTTTACCTGCTGAATGATTAAATCTGCATCTCCGAATACATGTAATCTTTTAATCTCCATCTCTTTGTCTGCATTTAACCCCAGGAGTAATGCCTCATACTCTGCAATGTTATTAGTCACTTTAAAATCAAGCTTAAAGGACAAATGAGAAGTTTTCTTTGAAGGAGAAATCAAAACCACCCCTACTCCTGCTGATTCTTTGGTACAAGCACCATCAAAGAACATGGTCCAAAGATCGTCTTCTGCTACTTCTGTGGACTGAACTGCGGGCTTTCTAAGCAGCAATGCATCTGGTAATGAATCATCAATTTGTAAAATGCAAGATCCCATCCCTGTGTCGACTTAATAGATAGGATGGTTGGTTGGATTTTGTTCGTCACTGATTACATATGCCAGTTGTGATTCCCTGTATAACCTTATGTTTACCCCTCCAAAAACAAGGATAGTAGCATAGGAGAGATCCATTTGAAGAGTTCCACCTAGCCTCTTCATCCACGATCTCGATAACAAGCATCCAAATTTAGGTGGGATGTCTGACACTACTATATCCATAACCATAGTTTTCATGGATGCTTGGGTTAAAGTTACAGCCAAGTCCTTGATCATTATGAGACATTTGACTTTTCGAGAGTCAAAAGAGAAAAGATCGTAGTAAGAATTAGTAATCTCTAACCCAAGCTCATCCATGACTGCCTTTGGCATTAAGTTGTGAGAAGCACCAGAGTCCAACAAACAGTTATGTAGTGTTTTGTCATGAATATTTAGAGAGATGTAAAAAGGTGGACATCTTTCATCTCTATCTTCTATCATTTGGCACAGAGTAATGGTTGGCTTTTCATCATATATATTGAGAATATCAGCAGAAGGGGATATAGATTTGGGATCCAGAGTTTTGAGGACATCTTTCTTGAATGTTTCATTTTTCATTAACTCAACCAAAGGGATGGGAGTTTTAATTTTCTGTATTTCAGCCTCAAAATTAAAAGAATATGAGATTTTATCAGAGACCTTTACCTCATTTAAAGGAGTTTTCTGAGTGCTTTGCTGGTCAGCAGGGGTCTGACTTTTCTCAATTTGTTGTTTGACAGGGACAACAGTCTTCTTGGGAGGAGATGATGCATTTGCTTTTGAAGGATCTGTTTGTTGATTCTCTGATGTCTGATCTTTTTTCTTAACAGGGGCTGTGCTCTTTTTGGGAGAGGTTGGTGCATTCTGTTGGGCAGTATCAGACTTAGATCGGAGATTATATCTGTTCTTCTCTTTCGTTGAAAAAATGTCATCATTAACAGAATTATCCTCTGTCTGTTCAGTCATCAATGCCTCTTCATAGTCGTGTTGTGCCAGATAAGATTTCCCTGTCTCCTCTCCTACACAGTGAATATTATCTTCTCCATCTTCTTGATAATCACCTTCATCTTCGTCCATCACGACATTCTGAAGAGGAGCCTTTATCCTCTGATCCTCAGTAGGATTCCTTTCTCTTTTCAAAATATGCATTGGCTGATTATTTCTTCTGAAGTTGTTGGGATTTTGATTTGGGTTTCTACCTACATAATCATAAGTGCCCCTTCCCTTTACAGGCTTCTTATTTTCAATTTTGAGCTTAGATATCTCAGAGGTTAGGGAATCTAACATCTTAGCCATTTTATCTAACTTTGGGTCAGCACTTGATGAAGAAGAAGCTTCATTTCTCGGCCTTCTCCTATCAGAGTTTCCCTTTAGCTTTTGAGCAGCCAAAATATTTGATTCCACCTCAAGGGCAACATCTTGCATCAGAGATAGTGTAGGTGACCTCCTTTCTCTCAACAATATACAGAACTCTGAGTCAAAATAATCAGAATATGTGATTTTGGCAGAGGCATCTGAAGGTTTTATCTCTGCTGGTATTTTACTATACATCTGGTTAAACCTTTTAGTGAAATCACAGACTGACTCACCATTTTGTTTCCTTAGATTTCCAAATTCTGTGATATAGTATAGAAAATCTCTTCTATCACCCTAGTGTTTCAAGAAGGTATCATCCAATTGCTCAATGCCATCTATGGAACCAGCAGGGAGTTCTTGGAACCATTTCCTAGCATGGCCATCTAAGCTTTGGACAAAAACTCGTGTCCAAACATCTTCCTCCTCAATATTAAGGCTTTCAGCATAACTGTAGAAGGCCTCAATATGTTCTTCAGCAGACACATCTCCCTCACCTGTGAATTTGGGCATATACTTCTGATAGTCTCATGTCGGCATAGCTGATACTGGGTTTGGAAATATAAGTGGTGTATACCTAGCAACTAGGATTTTTTGCATCTTGGTCAAAGGAGGCGGTGCAGCCATAATGATCAGGGGTGAGAGAGGTGATAGTTTCTTCTTTGATTCCTCAACGTTGGGGGAATGTGAAGGAGGTGAATCTTCTAATGGGAAAGAGGTCTGATATGAGGCTCTATAAAAATTTGCAAGTTGTTCAACTAAGTTTTCTTCACCTTTAGCAGACAACTCTTGAAGAAGATGTTCTACAACAAGGAGGCTAGTGTAGATGTTTAAATGATCTTCTTTCTGCTGTGAATGAAAAGACTCAAGAGAGGAAAAACTATGATTTATTTTTGATGCTTTTTCAACCAATTTTGAATCTGTCAATTCATCATCATTGCTATTTTCCTGTTGATAAAAAAAACTTGATTCTTCTACAATAGTTACAGTTTCTTTTTAATCAGCATTCTTGGAAAACAATTCAAATTTTTCTGTAGTAGATTTTCCAGAACTAAAGAGAGGATTACCTTCTGTGTCTGATTTTGAAGCTTGACCCTGAATTGTTTTTCCTCTTCTGAGAATTAGTTCAGGATTGGGCACTAGTGTGACAGGTGATTCTTGTGGATTCAGCCTAGTAATGATCCTCTTAGGAGCCAGGATGAACTTGTGGAGTCGCCAGATAGATAGTTACAACCAATAAAATGTCTAATCTTTGTCTATCATCAAAGATCAGCTCTATGTCATATCCCAGGAAAGCAGATCTTAAATTCTGTTTCCCCGGCAACGACGCCAATTTGTTATCACTCCAAGAAACCCTTTGTGGTTGTTGACCAAAGGTGATTGGTAACTTAAGAATATGATATGTAGGTGTGCTTGGAACAATGGGATAACTCAATGATTAATGTAATAGACAACTCATCATACATTCAAATGAAACAGTGTTTTTAGAAAACAATAATAAGACAAGATATTTTAAAGAGGGGGATGAAGAATACTAATCTTGATTGCCAAATACAACTAGGTGTAGGGATGATACAAGGTAGTAAGAAATCCTTCACTTAAAGTTTATGAGCTTAATAAAGAGATGACAGTCTTTAAAAGCTAAAACAAACTGAAATAAAGTATAGGAACATGATACATGAGCAATCTGATATTGAAAGCAAAAGGAGATTGTAATTCTATTATCCAATAAGAGTCTATAACAGTAGCCAAAAATGTCTTCCTAGTTTGAACCCTTATCTCTTAGAAAAGATAGGCATTTATAGCCTTTTACAATCTGTTTTCAAGATCCTGAAAACTTGGATCTGTATCTAAATATAGAAAATAAAACTAACTAAATGCAATTGATAAACAAAGACTAGTTCCTAGAACTCGAACTGTCTTCTATGTTGATCTTGACATTTGTACTTCATCAGCTTTAGGACTCTGTTGTGTCGTGGAAGGGTAAAGGCACCTATCTTCTGTAGCTAGACTCCTTTAATAACCATAATAGAAACTTTAGTTGACCAATTTAGCATTTGGTCTTCAAAATCTCCACGAATCTCTGATGTTGAGTGTTTCTTGATTAGGTGGTTAATCCTTTGATGCTCTCAATCCCTTTTTAAATACTTCAAAATTGCCTCGCTCTAGCTTAGCTTTCCAAAAATTCCTTCTGTACTTTCACTAGCTAATTCACCTTACAATCTGCTGGTTAGCTGGTGAAAGTTCTGCTTTTCACCAGCTAACTGGTTGTAAATTTACCTTTTGTGCTGGTGAAAGTTCTATTTTTTGCCAAAAAGGAACCTTTCATCTCCAAAACTGTGTTTTACCAAAAAATTAGTGTGCCTTTGATTTATCTCCCTGCATATTCACAACAACTTGGGCCAGTACCTGTAGATCTGGATGTGACTTAGTCTTCTGCTTCAATTTCTTAATTTTCCTCTTAAGGCGTTTTGCTAACCACCACAAACTATTATGGTACTTGGTGATTTTCTTCTTTCTCTTTTTGTCTTTGACACTTTCACGAGCCAACTTCTCAAATGTTGCATTTGTCTCTGCAAAATTGTCAGATAGGGATTTGTATCTTGCCTTGATTACTCTTTCCAAAACCTCCTGTTGTGCAATCACCTCTTTCATTTCCTTAATTTTTTGTGATTTCTTTGACTCTTTAGTCTTTGATGTTTCACCTTCATCAATGGGAGTAAAAGTCTCACAGTATTGTGCAATTTCCATGGATTGTTCAGGGCTTTTAATGGCTGGACTTTCATCTTCTTGCTCTGACTCTGTTTCCGAGTTTGTGTATGGCAAATTGAGGATATTTGTCTTTTTTACTGTAAGCTACTCTGAATTGGTTTCAAAGTCTAATTTTTTCTTTGCTCTTTTAGACTTTATGCTGGAAATTATGTCCTCTAGTGGTCCTGGAAGAGCTCTCCTCCTCCTTGAGGAGTTAACTGCCTTTTTCCATCTTTCTTATGCTCATTCATGGGTTGAGTTTGAGTCTCAAAGCCTTCCCAAAAAAGAAAATGTTTCCAATTCCTTCCTCTTTGTCTCAGTTCTTCTAGAATTATCAGTTTAATCAAGCCAAAATGAAAAAGGGTGTTTTTCATACTTAGAGGTTCAGCTCTAATCTTTTTACATACTTTGGTTAGGCTTTTGTGAAGGAAGAAAGGTAAATTCAGGAGAGTCTTCCCTGTGAAATGATCTAAGAGTTTGAAATGATATAGCATCATCTTGTCATACCTGCCTTCTGAGGTGATATAGAGTTGAATGCCTTTGAACAGGTCCTACCATTCATCCTCCAGATGAGAAACTTGCATGCTTTTCTTCCAGGTGATATCTCTGAATTCTGCCTTAAGGTATGCTCTGAAATTCAAATTCTTGGTTGTTGTTGTCTTAAACTAGCTCTGGCCTGATCTAGGTAAGCTGGTTGTTGTGGCAAGGGTGGCTTCATTGACTATCATTTATACAGAACCCACACTAGCTCTGTTTCCATCATATGATTTAGCAAATGCTTCAGCTGTTATTTGGTGGCAACCATTTTGTAACCTTTCAACATAACTCATGCAGCCTGCGTCTGAGAAAGGTTTTTGCACATCTGGATGTGACTGTAAGAAAGACAGGCTGTCCAATTCTTTCATCGGCAATAAACCACTCTGTTTCCTAGCCATCTGTGACTTGAACCTTGGACAATTAGCAGACAATGTCACGATAATTTTCTGATTGAGCCAAGGTTTGGCGTTGGTGAAAACTCTCGGTGTTGCTAATTCAAATATGGAACCATACCATATTACTTGTGAACAGTGTGTGTTCAAAATATGAAGTGCTGATTTGATGTCGCTGGGTTAGTGGTACTTCTCCTTTACCTGTGATGATGAATGTGAATTCGTCATCTCCAATGCCATCATTGTTGAAGCATGCATTCACGAGCGCCATAATATCCGATTAAAACGTGCATAACAGAATCCTCATCATCATTCGCTTCCACCAACGCCTCATAATAATTATGTGATGTGTGTCGAACATGTCTTCTTTTCAATTTCTGAAATCGTGGAAGAAAAACATGTGTTTCGCGCTTTCACCAGCTAATTGTTTGCGGAAAGTACTCCTTAACCGTTGAAACTTGCTGCTTTCACCAGCTAATCATCAACCTTGCAATCATGCGTCAGCTGTTGAAAAGCTTTTCACGCAATTTTTATAAAAACAACCTTTATGGATCAACTTTATTCTAAGGCATGAATTTAAAACCTAAGTTTTGACACTAGAAGAAACTAGAAACAAATTTAGAAAACTACAGATGACCATGCTATCACCTACAAAATGAAACCAAGTGACTGATTCATTTTGGGAGCTAAAAATCCCCAAAGACGAGCCCTGTTGTAATCATATTTATGAATTGTAATCGTGTTTATGAATTGTAAATCATGTTTTGTAGGCTAGTGAGCCGAGTATTGATAAGCTGGTAGGCTTATGTGTTTATTAGGCCGGAGAGCCTAAGTGTTAAAGGCCAGGAGCCTATTTTTGTATATGTAATTATGCAGAACATTAATAAAGATTAAACATCGTTGCGTGCAGACCAACCACGAAGAAAGAGTGATGGGGGAGTAAGCTTCCATAGAGTGGGTAAGGGAAAGGGGGTTGAAAGGTTGGAAGAGGGCTAAGATTAGGGGCTTAAGTCCTTGGGGATAATAATTTATTATTATTCCAAAAGCTATGAGAAATGTATGTTTTATCCTAAGTTCCAGGAAGGGGGAATATGTGAAAAAGGGAACGCATGTTGATGGCGCGCATGCAGCTTCATGGGCGACATGTGTCGACCCCGACACATGAAATTTAACCCAAGAATTGAGCCGTGATGGGGGTTCACCTCCATTCTGTGGTCAGTTGTCTGAAACCAGAATTTTCGTCTGATCTATGTAGGCCTCACGTAGTTCTGAGAACCGAAGCCTATGATGTTTCCTTGAGAAGCTGATACACCCTATGTCCGAACTGCTGAGTCTGTGTTCGACCTCTATGTGGATTCTTGTCATGCATCCTAAAACTGGTGTTACTTGAACCATGTTGTGTCTAGTGGCCTGTTGCCATCTTCTGGATGTACACACCCAGTTTTATTGTTGTTGTTGTCACTTGTGAGTTAACCAAAGTTGTTGTTGTTGCTGTCATCCTGAACTTGTGGCAATTGGGTCGAAACTGGTTGAAGAATCGGGTTTTCAAGTTCGTGGTATAAGAGGTAGGTTATCAGGCCTATGAGAAACTCTCTCCTGGTGAGAGAGTCTACTGGGAAGTGGTTTTCTCCCAGAGAGAGTCTAGCACTAGCTACGGAGATATGAGAATTCTTAATCTGGCATGTTGTCGAGGCCTGGAGAGGGAGGTGAAGCACCGATGGACTGTGCTTATGAAGGTGTATACTCCCGGGTGGAACAGGCATGTGGGGAATGAGAGTCCATGAGTAGTGGGCGTAAGAAGGCTCCTGGAGAGAATCCTTCTGGTTGCTCTGTGCATTTTTCTTGTAACCTCAGCCTAGTCTAGGATTCCCTTTCCTTGGGTGGAGCTTAGTCCTAGCTCGAGGGTGACCCACTGTTGAGCGTGATGAGCAGTGAGGTTTAAGGCTGAGAGGCTCGTGGAAGGTCTGCATGTAGTTGGTGGAGTTACTATAGTTTCAAAGATAAGTATATGCATGTGTTTAATTTCAATTAAAATGCATGTATGTGATGTTTCCAATATTATCATGTATTTCATTGCAACGATATTTACTGCTAATTCCATTAATTCTTTATATTAGCAATAATTATATGTTTACTCTATTAAGTCATTTAACTTCATTTAAATGCTTACTATATAAGTGTTATTCGACGTAGTAGCGTTGCCCGACAATGGGGTTGATGGTCGTGGACGTTACAATATGGTATCAGAACCATGGTTTCAACGCTGAGCCTGGATGGGCTGGATAAGTGGTCTTTGGACCCAAGGTTTCGAGTGGAAATCGTGTTCGGATGGAACCAATTTGGAACCTTACAATGTTTCTGAGTGCCCAGGGGTTATGTGGTCATATTAGGAAGCTTGGGAGGAGTAGCGGTAGAATAAAACCATAGCCGGCGTGGTATTTGAACATAGAGAGAGAGAGTGCTCAACAATTGGGGTGTTGGAGCCATAGGATCTATTGGGAGAAGGAGAATCCTTCACGACCGTCAGATCTGGTAGTGTTGCAAGGCAGTTAGCCATGAATTCCTTTGGAAATCTGCAAAGTAACAGAGTATGTTCTGTGTCGTAGGATCTGTTCGGAAGGAAGGGAAATCCCTTACGATTGTCAGATTTGGGGAAGGTGCAGAGGAGTTAAACCAGAATCCCTTTGGACTTCACGACTTCAGTGAAGTTGGATGCCAGAAACAAGAGAAGGGTCGAAACTCGAAGCTCCGAAGTGGATCTACACCGTGGATCTAGAGAGGAGAGATCGACCGTTGGATCAAGCCAATGTCGAAAGGTCAAACGCAGTGGTGAAGGGCGAAAGCTCCCGAAGAGCCGAATTAGTGAGTCATGATGATGTCACTTGGATGGACATGGACACATGGGATGTGTGCCACATGCCAGTGGGTTTCAAACCCATATAAGTATTAAATCCCATATGGAACATGACATGTGACACCCATCTAATTGGGCCACGAGTCAGTCGCTAGTATTCCGCCATGTGGCATCTTGTTTGAGCAAGGTTAGTGGGGCCTGAGTTTATGTAACGTAGTTGAATTTTGGAGGACCCACAGTGGCATTTATCACGATGCATCAATATCAATGACCAGGACTAGACATTGCGGGGACCCAAGTTGAACGGAAGATAATTCTCCAAGGCGGTCCTGCAATCCAAACCATGGTTTCAATGAGGGGTTACGTGTTAGTGTCAATATAATTGCAGGATGAAAGGTGGGTTGCTCCAAACCACCGTTGCATGCCCCCACAATTGGGAAAACTTTAAGTGGTGTGACATAATAACTTCACCTAAGGTGACATGGGAGTGTTCGAAGATTGATGGTTCGGGGTGTGCGGATGTGAAATCTTTCGAAGTCCCGAAGTCCCGCAACTTAGATGCCTGAGGTTCCACTATGAGTGTCATCCATTAGATGTTGGGTAGATGTGGACTGTTGATCCACCCTACTGTGCGAGTTAGGTAACTCGGAACTCCGAGTGACTGTTGCGTTATGCTTGGAAATCTTTCGAAGCTGAAGGCCGAAGGCCCGAGTGCACACTTATAGATCTAGGTGAGTGGTCATGACCCACGATCAAGTGGGTTGGGGACTAAGAGAGAAGGGGATAGTGCCTTAAGGATTGTTACAGAGCCGAGCAGAGCTCGGAAAATTCATGAAATCTGAATGTTTTCTTGAATCATATTTGTTTATGAATGCTTTGGGATTTTTTCTGGAATCATATTTGTTTATGAATGTTGTGGGATTTGTTGAGGAATAATGGCCTGAAAAATTTTGGTTGTCTTCACATTGTGTTTGCAGAAGTTTAACGAGTGCCAGAATCGAATAGAGTTTCCAGTAAATGCAAAGAAATGGGAGAAGCACAAAATGCTTCTAGTTCATAGAATGAAGCAAAAGGAATGGAGGTTCATTTGGGAGTTGAAGGGTCGAACTCCAATGGGCATGGAGAAGAGATAGATAAGGAAGGTCATATGATGAAAATCATTGAAAGATTGCATAAAGATGCCCAAACTCATTGAGCAAATAGCAAGAAGCTTATGAAAGCTAAGGACAAGCAGGGAAAATTCAACTTAAAGTTGATGAAGAGTCTGAAGAGAATAGAAAAGAAGTTGGACAAGGAGAGAGACTCGAGAAAAACATGGAGTCACTAGGCTTCTGAGGGAATAAGATCAAGGAGTGTTGGTAGACACCATCATAACCCCCAAGGCTGCTCCAAAAGGAGGGCACACGGTAGTTCAAGCCCATGTCCTACCAGAAATCACAGGAGATCTGGAGTGGATAAACTAAAGGGTGAAATGAACAAGATTAAGCCTTCTACGTTTGATGGACAACACAAGAAGGAGGAAGATGTTGAAACATGGTTTCTCGACATGAGGAAATATTTCTAATTGCAGAATTATTCCTCTCATGTAGAGGGAAGAATTACGATGTATCAATTGAAAGGAAAAGCATTCATGTGGTGGGATCAACTTGTGCAGGTGCAACCCATTAGAGAGAAAGATATCACTTGGAAAGAATTCAAGAGATATTTTGAGAAGAAATACTTGACTAAAAGATACTATGACAGAAAGATGAAAGAGTTCTTTGAACTCAAGGTGGGCAGCATGATGATTGATGAATACAAACGAAGGTTTTTGGAATTACTGAAGTATGTTCTGTTCATCAAAGACGAGGCTGTCAAGATTCAAAGGTATCTGAGTGGACTACCACCTTCCATTGGGGAAAAGATCCAGTATGATGACCCAAAGACTATGGAAGAAACTATAAGACGAGTGAAATGCTTATATGAGTAGCAAAGAGAGAAGCCTACTTTCTGGAAAGCTTGGGAAGACAAGAACAAATTCCAAATGGATTAGAGGAAGAAGGGAACCATGCCAGCCTTTTTTAGAAACAATTCTCAAGGAAAAGCATCATTTAGGGAGCCGAGAATGGTTGACGTAGGGGAACAAAGGCCAAAGAAAAGGCCCATTCAGTGTTGGGGCTATCAGGGGAGCCACAAGTACAGAGATTGTCCCCACAAAAATGGCAAAGTGAGAGCTGTCCATAATGTTCAGCAAGCGGAAACAGTGGAGGACATGGGCAGTAGAATGCCAAGGATCTATGCAGCCCTGGACAACAAGCAAGTTGAATTTCAGTCGCACATGATTGAAGTGGAAGGTATGATTAACAACCAACCATTTACTATTTTAATTGATTCAGGGGATAGCCATAGTTATATAGATCCTAGAGTGGTGGAAAGTTTGCAATTGTCGAGAAGCAAACATGAAAAGTCTTGGTTAGTGCAGTTGGATACAAGAACCAAGAGGAAAGTCAATGAGTTAGTTAAGTCTTGTCCAGTGGACATGAATGGATTGAGCACAAAGGCTGAATTGAATATTCTGCCTTTAGGTTCTTATGATTTTGTAATTTGGATGGACTGGTTGGACCAACACCATGCCATATTGGACTGTCGTAACAAGGCATTCACTTGCCTGGATGAGGAAGGAAATCAGAAAACATTCCAAGGAATTCCCAGAGTTGTTGCTATCAGATAAATCTCAGCAATGCAGTTGAAGAAGTGCTACAGGAAAGGCTGTTAATTATTTGCAGCCCATGTGGAGGAAACACCTAAGGATAAGATGTCAAAGATTGAAGATCATGTGGTACTAAAGGAGTTTGAAGATGTATTCCAGGAGGTACCATGATTACCCTCAAAGAGAGATATTGACTTCTCTGTAAACTTGATGCCTAGAGCAGCTCCAGTGTCAAAATCTCCTTACAGAATGAGTTTGCCAGAGCTGAAAGAGCTACAATTGTAGCTTGAAGAGCTTCTGAAGAAGGGGTATATATGACAAATTGTGTCACCTTGGGGAGCCCCCATTCCTGCTTGTGAAGAAGAAGGATGAGACACTGAGATTGTGTATCGATTTTAGATAATTGAACAAAGTAGCTGTAAAGAACAAATATCCTCTGCCAAGGATTGATGACCTCTTCGATTAGTTGAAGGATGCAAAGATAATTTTGAAGATAGATCTCAGGTCGGGATATCACCAGGTATGGATAAAGGATGAGTACATCAACAAGACTGCCTTTAGAACAAGGTATGGTCAATACGAGTTCACAGTGGTTCCGTTTGGATTGTCAAACGCACCCATTGTTTTTATGTGCTTAATGAATGGTGTATTTAGGGACTATCTAGACAAGTTTGTCATAGTCTTCCTGGATGACATTCTGGTGTATTCCAAGTCGGAGGAAGAGCATGAAAAACATCTGAGGATGGTGTTGCAGGTGCTAAGAGAGCACCAAATGTATGCCAAGTTGAGCAAGTGCTTGTTTATCAGAAGCAGATCCATTACTTGGGGCATATTATTTCGAATGATGGGATAGTTGTAGATCCTGAGAAGATTGAGGCCATCAGAGAATGGTCAGTGCCAAAGAACGTGACGGAAGTCAAATCCTTTATGGGTCTAGCTGGTTATTACATAAGGTTTATCATAGGGTTCTCGAGGATAGCTCACCCTATCACTTCCTTACAAAGGAAGGAGAAGAAGTTTCAGTGGACAGAAGATTGTGAGAAAAGATTTCAACGATTGAAGCAACTGTTAACCAGTGCTCCAATCCTAAGGATTGTTATTGGCAAAGGGGTAGACCCAGGGTTCAATGCTACAATAGCGCACCAAAAAAACCCTAACTACCGACCCTTTCGACAACACCTACGAAGCAGATGAAGTCTCACCTGAGGTAGAGCTTGGGGTGGTTGCAGGACTCCGGTCTTTGCAACCTTAGCTGGGACACAGATATATGATTATTATACTTAATAGATCACTTAGCACCGTTAGTTCATCATTATTTAACCAATATCTACTCCACAGAAAAAATAGAGCATCGCAACATTCACCCTGATCTAATGTATTTAAGCACTTAGCATAAATAAATGGATCAGATATAGCAGATTCAAGCACTAAGCACATTCACCTATGTCAGATCTAGCATCCAGATTCATCATAAGCACAAATCATAAACATATCTATCTATCTATATATATCAAGCACTTAGCAAATAACACATAAATACACCAACACATCGCACAAAGTAGAGTAACATGGTATTTATGTAGTTCACCCCCACCCTGGGGATACGTCCACCAACTCTTCTTCTTTATTAGCTTCAATCAGTCATCTACATGCACATAGCCACAAAAACCCTACTCCACATAGGACAGGAGATCTGCACGCACCTCGCCAGATCCTCCTTCCCCGAGTTAGGTCTAGCACACAGCCTTTCACAGTCTGTTACAACCACTTACACTTAGCTCTACAAGTTTCTCACAATATGCACAGAGCATCTACAAACCATACTTGCACTTAGAACTTAGCATATCAACCCCATTACTTATGTCAACTAGCTACTTATTTATACTTTACAACATAGTCCTAAACATGGGTAAACCCATGGGACGACATCCCATACCTATTACATATTCCCAAATCCCAAAAAGGACCCAAAAAGGGGTCGAGATCCCACGATCTTTGCTTCATCTTGCACTTCGTCTTCGATAGGCTATCGAAGTCCCAAAATAGGTCAACTTGACCAAGGATCTCCCAAAACTTGGTCAAGGGCCAACAATCCCCCAACACTCACCTGTGACTCATTCCGAGTCACTCTGGTCTAACTAGTTCTTCTTCGAATGCCTCAAGCTTGGCTTGAGCTACTTCAATTTGTTGTTGTGCTACGACCTCCTATTCAACTAAATCTTGGATGACTGCATCATTGATAGGTCCCTCTAGATGTTGTTAAGCTATAGTGACAACCTGCTCTATCTCTGCTCCTTGGCCTTCTACCTCTATAAACAATTGATAGGCCTTGTCTTGTATGGGTTGGAGCCTCTGAGTTACTTCCATAACTCTTCTCTAGATAGTGTGGATCTGGTGCTGGGCAGTCCGCTGCTCTTGGGATTGCTTCATTCTTTCCATAACTGACAGGGGCTTCAACTGCACCTGTATCTTTTCGGCTTGATACTTCACCTCTTGGAGTTGCGACTCCAGTGCCTTCATTTCTAGGTTCTTCGTGAGTTGTTCATAGGTTTGG
>JASDQU010174112.1:36666-52797 GCA_032191745.1 Picea mariana | reverse complement strand
TATTGTGTATCTTTTGTGTTTTGTTTCCGCATTTGTTTTATTTTATTACTTCGCGGTCTTGTTTTTCTAACAATAAAAACATACAATCATAATTTCACCTTGCTAATCTGTTTTGGTGTATAGAGTTGGCTCATTTTGGCTTCTGTTGAAACCGTTGTTGATCAGGTAAGTGTCAATTCTTCTGTACCAAGCTCTTGGATATTTTTTAAGACATGCAAGGATTTATTCAACCAATACACTTTGGATGGCTGCTCTTTGACTTCAAATCCAGGTGGTTGATCCACGTAGACCTCTTCTTCTAAGACAACATTCAAGAAATATCACTTGACATCCATCTGGTATACTTTCCATTTGTGTTGAGCTGCTATGGCTTAGAGAGTCGTCACATTGTCCAACCTTTCTACTGGAGAAAATTTTTCACCATAATCAATGCCTGGTTGTTGTGAGAATCCTTTGGCAACAAGTCTTTCTTTTTGTTTTTCAATTTTCCCCTTTTTATTGAGTTTAGTTTTTTAAACCCACTTGACACCAATACTTGTCTTATTTCTGGGAAAATCAACAAGATCCCATGTCTTGTTCTTCTCATTGGAGTCAATATCTTGGTTCATAGATTGAACACGATTTGTCTCTTTAGCTACCTCTTTAAAGGATGTAGGTTGACATGACATTAATGCAAAAAAGACTATGTTGATCAATATCATCGAACTGCTGATGGATTTCTCTCAAGATTCGAGTTCTCTGATTTTGAAGTTTAGAGGATGAATTTCTGCTTGAAGAAGAGTTGTCCTGAGGAATTCCAGGCTATGCTTGTACCTGCAATCTTCGAAGGGCAGGATGATGTGTTTGATGTCTTGAATTTTCTGTGTTTTCAGGAAGTGGCAGCAATGGATTTTGACTGTCTATAGGATGATTTTTAGACTCACTCCAGAATTGATTCTCAAGAAATTTGACAGCTTTGTTGAGAATAAGTTTCTTTGAAATCAGATTGTAGAGTCTGTAGGCTTTGTATGTCTCACTATAGCCAAAAAAAATGCATTTCTCACTTCTATAATCAAGTTTCTTCCTTAATTCGGAAGGTATGTGAGCGAATGCAATACATCCAAATGTCCTAAGATGAGAAACATTCAATTTTTTCCCACTCCATGATTCTTGAGGGACCTTCATATTGACACTAGTGGTTGGGGATCTATTTAGTAGATAGAGAGAACATGCTACAACTTCAACCCAAAATAGATTTGATAGACATTTCTCTCTAAGAAGGCTTCTTGCATTGTTCAATATAGTCTTATTTTTCTTCTCAGCCACTCCATTTTTTTTGGAGTATACCTGGTTGTGGTTTGCATGATTATGCCTTGTGATTTGGAGAAATTCACAAATTCTGTTGAACAATATTCTCTTCCTCCATCTAACCTACGAACTTTCACATATTTTCCACTCTTTTTTGATCTTCAGCCTTGAACTCTTTGAACTTTGCAAAAGTTTCAGACTTGTGTCTGAGAAAATAGATCCATATTTTCCTTCTAAATTCATCAATAAATGTTAGGAAATAAAATCTACCACCTATTGACTTTGTTTGCAGTCGTCCACATATATCAGTGTGAATGAGCTCTAGGTGTTCTTTGGATTGAGTGGAGGACTATGGAAAACTTGTTCTCTTACGTTTTCCAAGAATGAAAGACTCACATGGGGGATTTTTATCTTTGAATATAGGTAGATCTTTGACCAAGGAGTGCTTATGTAGAAGGTATAGACTCTGAAAGGGGAGGTGTCCAAATATTGCATGCCAAACCATAGTTTCATTGTCGTGGATGCACTTTGTGCATAATATTGGGTCAAAATTGTAGTTCTAAGGGTCAGGGGAAAAATTCTATTCCTACTCATGTGGATTTCATAAATCAATTTTCTGCTGAGAGATTTTCCATATATCCTACATGATACTCCTTCAAAGATTACCTTATATCCATTTTCAACTAGTTGTCCTACACTTAACAGATTATGTTTCAGATCAAGAACATGATAGACATTGTTTATGTCTTTCTTGACATTTTTCTTAGTGAGTATAGGTACAGTTCCTTTTCCTTGAACTTTGATGAAAGAGTCATATCCAAGTGTAATATTAGATGAAATAAAAGAATCAATGCATGAAAGTAAATCTTTGTTATGTGTCATGTGATTGTTGCATCCACTGTCCAAAAACCTGAGGTATTTTTGTTTTTCTTCAGTCTTGTGGCATGAGAGAAACATTCCATCTAAGGTTTCTCCTTCATGATTTGAGACATGTGCTCTACCTGAGTGTTGATATGCTTTCTTCTTATGGAATTCAAATCCATAGTGCCCATACTTTTTACAGTAGTAACATTGTATAATTGATTTATCATTTGATCTTCTCCCTCTGTCTCTTTGAAGCTATAAATTCTAATTCTGGTTTTGATGTCTATGAATTTCACTCAAGTGATTGTTACTTGGACTTATCCATCTTCCTCGGTGAGCTCTGCCTCTGTCTCTGCCTCTCCCTCAGTTGAAAGAGAATTGAGTCTTGAAGGCATTGGATATTGACTCACCTTCGAGATGTATTCTGGTCTCATGTGTTAATAGAGAGCCCATTAGTTCATCTGTTGAAAATTTTTATAGATCCTTGGATTCAAGGATGGCTGTAACAACCATTTCGAATTTCTTTGGAATACTTTTGAGGAATTTATCAGATATCCTTTGATCAGGGATGACTTCACCAGTCAACCTGATCTGGTATGCAATTTCCATGACTCTGGTCATAAATTGATCAACTTTTTTCAGACTCTGTCATTTTTAAATTCTCAAAATTCGTCCTCAAGGTATGAGACTTAACTGTTTTGACCTTGACATTTCCCTGGTAATTTGGTTGTAGGATGTCGTAGGCCTGTTTTGAAGTAGAAACACTTGTTATTTTTTAGAAAACTGAGTCATCCACTGAGTTCTGAATCCATAACTTTGCCTTATTCTCTCTTTTCCTCTGTTCTTCCTGAGCAACTCTCTCTTGATTGTTCATGGAAGCTAGGGTTGTTGGATCTAGTTCCACGTAGTGAAGATCCACTGGATCCTAACACTCATTTTCTTGTAAGAAGGATATCATTATGAGAGATCAAAATTCATAGTTATTTTCAAGAAGAATTGGTCCTTGTGTTGGTCCTAAATTTTTAGAGGTGGCCATCTTGAAAAGAAATAGAACAAAAAACATTTAGTGATTTTCATGTTTTACCTATTTCCTGCACGTAAAAACAAGTCTGCGAAGTTCTCTATGTGACTTCGGGTCGAAAAACATGGGTCATACCACTTCTTTAGCTCCAATCTGGCTGGATCTGACTATTTGAGCATGAGATCTACAGAGTCAGAACTCTGAGCTCTATTTTTTATCAACTGTAGCCCCTTTAATGGCGGAATCGGGCTATCTGAGAGTACTTGAGAGCCAAAACAAATTTAAAGTTCAACTTCTCATATGACTGGGGGTTGAAGATCAGGTGCTTTGGGACTTCAGGCTTCAGGAATTTCGATGCGTGAAGGACTTAGTTCCTCCAAATAATTTAATGAATGAATAGCCGAATCAATGCAAAGATCAATGGTCCTTGTTGATTGGAGATCAACGAATTCCGATCAATGACTCACAATAACTTCAATATTTCGGGCTTCAGGCCTTTTCAATGCATAATACTACAATACTATGGAGTGTCGAATTAGCGAACTCATGGAGTGTGGGATCAACCTCCACATGTCCTCTTGATTGGACGAATGATATTTACTTCAGAATCGCAGGATTCCAGAGTTTTGAGACTCACAACACCACAAAAATTGGAAGTGTTAACTTTTCAGAGTGTCAAATCTACCGAAACATGTCCACAACCTTTAACAATCCAGATTGAATTTGGGATCCAACAACTTCTTCACTATGTAAACCTTCCGAAGTGAGAGATCTAGCACCACACTGCCTCATTGATGGATGGTCCATATGAACTCTGGGCTTCGGCCCTTTGGGAGTTCTTTCTTCATGCATCCATCTTTCCTCCGAAGTGGTTATCCGTATGAGTGCATGATCTCCTACCACGTGTCCAACTCGATCAATGGTCTGGATCTACTCTGGCTCTTCGGAGCTTCAGGGGTTCTTGACTCAGCAAAACTTCGTTCTTCCGAAGTGTTTGGTGCTCCAGACCTCTGAAGTGTTGGATATGTTGACATATTTGTATAGGATCCAACGGTCCAGAGTCACTTAAGGACTTCAGCCTTCAGGTTTCTTTCCGTCATTTTTGCATAGATCGCCGAACTACAGGATGAATTCCACATGTCCAACATGATCAATGGTTTGGATCTTCTCCAGACCTCTGAAGTGATTTCTCTCTATAGTGACACTTTTCCTCTCAGGATCAGACGACCAGATCTGCTTCGGCTCCCATGACTTCGATATTTTCAATACCTCCACACTTGATTTCTCCCGGAGTGCCTTTTCTCTGAAGTGTAGGATCTGTTGACACGTGTCCTGTTTGACGGACCATTCAGGTTGACTCTGGCTCCCTGCTGCTTCGGGGATTTTGCGACCACCTCACCTGGAAACTCCTAGAGTGTTGCTAGTCTGGAGTTCCAGATATTTCACCACCTATCCCTACTGACAATGGATGGTCCCAATTTACTTTGAGACTTTTGTTCTCCTGCACACTTTAAAGATTAAATTTTGTGCACCTTATCTAGATCCAAATTTTGTCGATTCCCTGTTCTCTGATCCTAGGATTGGGATCTGTATTCCTCCTCAATAATTTTTCATCCTACTTCTAAAGAACGTATTTCATGAATTCTTTAATCACTTCGTCCTCTAAATATGCATCTTCATCTCTGCTTCCAGGCACTGGAGTGCTGTGTTGTCTCCAACATTGTTTTGAGTGGATTTCTCTCCAAGCTTTGTGAAGAGTATTACGTACCATGCTCTGATACCATGAGAAAATAAGAAGTAAATAATATAATACAGAGAAGATATATTGTGAACCATCCCGGGCAGTCTTCCTCGAAATGTTCGGCCTTATTGTCATCCATTTTCCCAGAAGAATGAAATTGAGAAAATTGTTCATGAATTACTAGAATTCGGTGTTATCCTTCCCAATATTAGCCCCTATTCTTCCCCTGTGGTAATGGTACTCAAGAAATAAGGTAATTGGTTCATGTGTCCTAATTTTCGTTCCCTCAACAAACTCACAATCAAAGACAAATTCCCCATTCCTGTCATTGATAACCTCTTGGATGAATTGAATGGTGCTCAGTACTTCACCAAATTGGATCTACGTTCTAGCTACCACCAGATCCATATGAAAGAAGAAGACATTCCCAATACTGTGTTTGACAATCATGAGGGTTATTATGAATTTTTGGTAATGCCCTTTGGATTTTGTAATGCTCCTTCCACTTTCCAAGGTCTTATGAATCATGTCTTCCATCCTTTTCTCCATCATTTTGTCTTATTTTTCTTTGATGATATTCTCATCTATAGTAAAAATTGGCCATCCCATCCCATGTGAATAAAGTCCTCCATCTACTCTTTAAACATCAACTTTTCCTCAAACAATCTAAATGTGCCTTTGGTGCCTCAGAAGTGGAATACCTGGGACATATTTCAAAAAGAATGGTGTCTGTGTGGATCCTAAGAAAATTGAATATATGCAAGATTTTCCTTTCACTAAAACTCTTAAGAGATTGTGTGGTTTTCTGGGTTTAATGGGATATTATAGAAATTTTGTTCGGAATTATGGAAATATTGCAGCTCCTCTCACTTCCATCCTTAAAAAGAATGCTTTCACTCAGACTTCAGCTACGGATCATGCCTTTGAAGCCTTAAAATATGTTATGTGGTCGACCCCTATCCTAGCTCTCAAAGAAAGGAATTGGAGTCATCCTCGCAACATGGCAGGCACTTGGCCTTCACTAGAAAACAACTTTCAGAGTGACATTTGGGCCAATATTCAGAGTGACATTTGGGCCAATACATTTTTGAAAAGGAAATGTTATATATTCTTCATGTTGTGGATATCTAGTGTCCTTATTTATTGGGTTAACGATTCCAAATAAAAAATGATCATCAAAGTCTCAAGTATTTCCTGAAACAACGAATTTCATCCCTGACATAGCAAAAATGGGTGACCAAGCTATTTGGATATGATTATGAGATCATTTACAACAAGGGAAAGGAAAATGTACTGGCCGATGTTATTTCCTGGAAATATGAAGAAGACGGGTCCCTTTTCTCCCTCTCCTTCATTGTACCATATTGGCTCCAAGTTGTTCATCGGGACTAGTTCCAAGACCCCAAAATTTCTAGCCTGCTCCACCAATTGCAACACAATTCTTTAGTTTCTCTAGGGTACTCTTGGCATAATGAAGAGCTTCGCTACAAAGGCCATTTGTATTTATGCAAGGAATCTCAAATTAAATCCACAGTGCTTTCTGAACTTCATGCCTCACCCACAATGGGTCATTCAGGGTTTACCAAAACCTATGAATGGGTCAAACATTATTTTTTCTGGGAGGGTATGAAACAGGACGTCCACACCTTTGTGGCTGAATGTGAGGTCTATCAATGCAACAAGGGAGAAACTGTCAAAGCCCCAGGAACACTCTAACCTATTCTGATTCACCATGTTATTTGGGAAGATATTTCAATGGATTTCATTGTGGGCTTACCTAAATCAGGAAATAAGTCAGTGATCATGGTGGTAGTAGATTTTCTATCCAAATATGCTCATTTTTGTGCTATTCAACACCCATTAATAGCTTCCATAGTGACTCAAATATTCATGCATAATGTCTTCAATCTTCATGGCATGCCTAATTCTATTGTCTCTGACAGAGAACCCACTTTCACCAGTATATTTTGGCAAGAATTGTTGAAGATACAGGGCACCCAATTGGATCTCATCACTTCTTGTCACCCCCAGATGGATGGCCATACTAAAGTTGTCAACAAGTGTTTGGAAACATATTTGAGGTGTTTTTCATTTGAGCGACAAAATCTGTGGGCTCAATGGTTATCCCTAGCTGAATGGTGGTACAACACATATTACCATACAACTACTCGCATGAATCCTTTTGAAGTAGTCTATGGAAAAAATCCCCTATCAGTTCTCTCCTTTATGCCAGGGGTCTGAAAGGTTCAGGAAGTTGAAAAAAATATTATAGTCTGTGAGGCTATTCTTCATGCCCTCAAAGATAATTTGGTCATGGATTAGAATCACACGAAGCAACAAGCAGATCAAGCTTGTTTTGAATGCCATTTTGTTGAAGAGGACCAGGTATTTCTTCAACTACGACCCTATAAGTAGATTTCACTCAAAGCGCAACATTGTCTGAAAGTTGCACCCAAATTTTATGGTCCTTATATAGTGCTCAAGTGTGTGGGATTAGTGGCCTATCAGTTAGCTCTACCCTTTCAGTAAAATCTCCATCATGTTTTTCATGTTTCCTGCTTAAAGAAGGTGATTGGAACTAAGTGCCAAACTCAAACTAGTCTCCCTGAGCTTGATGAAGAAGGTTCCATATGGTTGTAGCCACAAATAGTCTTAGCCCAGAGAGAGCCTCGTCTCCGTCAGCACACCATCTAGGAAGTGTTAGTCCAATGGAAAGATACACCTCCAAAATATGCCACTTGAGAGACAAACACCATTCTACAACAATTCCCTCATATGAATACTTGAGGACAAGGTTGTTCTTCAAGGAGGAGGGCATGCTAGGGACCTAACCTACCTAACCCCTCATGTTGATAGAATAATATAATTCCATGTAATAAAGGCCAATATTAATAAGTCCTTGCAATAAGTATGAATAACTCAAATGTAAGAATACTTAATAGAAGCTTCTGCTTCTAGAAGGATCTTCCTCTAGATTGTTCTTTTGGATATTTAGAGTATAGATAGAAGTAGAGGCTATGAGAAATATTTTCTTGGATATTATTCTAATAGAGCTCTACTCTGCTAGAGGTTTCCCCCTTGAAGAGGCAAGTGAAAATTTCCATCAGTAATAAAAGTGCTCTTCTTGGTGTTATTCTGGTATTATTCTAGTATTTTTTTTATTATATCATTGCTTCTCCGCCATTTCTAGCTAAAATATTTATGTTTTGCATAATATTTTATGCCTGGAATACTACAAGATCGAAGCGGGTTTTTAAATTGCACAACCTTCAACAAGGTCATTTGTTTCTGAAATATCAGATTACTAATATATGTTCAATCTAACAATTTAGTTCAAGGAGACATTTAAAACTGCATGATTGATAACATCTCCTCTTCACCCCAACTTGACCACAGAAGGACCCATGTCCTCTCCATGTGTCACCCTCCATCTACCACCTTGACATCTGATTTAGGTGCTTGCATGGTTTGGGTTCTTAGTGCATGGAATCCACAATGGGTCAACATGTCCATCCTTCCTGGCATCCTCTTGCTACTTCAGGGGTTTGGTGGTTCTGTCATGTTAAGGTTCCACATTAAGCACCCGACATCTGACATTTTCCAAAAGCACCATTTTAAGAAGTCCCAGATCTCTATATATTTGGATGGTATGGGTTCCACCGCAACATTATACCATCTAAAATCCATCTCCTTCAATAAATCCCTTGAATTTGTTTTTTAGATTTATGGATTTTTGGATGGTATTAATTCCACCTATTGGTTCCACCATCTGGTGCTTGCCAAGGCAAGATCCTGATCATTCATTTTCCTTTGGATCCTCTCCATAAACTCTATCAGAGATCCAACAATTGTTGGAATGTCACTATGAGGACGTGGCATAGAACATGGTGCATACATGGCATGAAATGACATTGCTGACATGAAATCCAATATATGACATTTCAACAAATCCACTTATGAGAGTTTTTTCGGATCTCCAGATTTCCATATTTCTCATGGTTCCTTCTCCTAGTTCCACTAACCAACATCTTCCATATGGTCTTCCACCATGGCCCTACTAGAATAATATATTGTTGACATATCCTTTGACATGGCATGCTGACTCAACAAGATGACATGGCACCTCTGACACCTTATGCTGATGTGGCCTCTAACATAGCATGTTGATGTAGCATCTAGAATCTTACATCTAACATCAATAATTTTGCAAAAAGTCATTTATAAAAAAATATGGATTTTTGGATATCTGAATGGTATGGGGTCCATCACACCATTCTACCATTTTGGATTTTCAAGGTGAGATCCTGACCATCCATCATCAAAGTCACCCTAACTTTCTGACCATCCATCTTCCTCAATATCCACACTATAAGCTCATCGACAATCTAGCAAGTGCTGACGTGATCACTTTGCTGATGTGGTAGGACATGCTTGCATTGATGTGGAATCACATGACGCTGGTGATGTGGCATCCAAGATCCGACATATGGATTTTTCCAAAAATATAATTTTAAGGATTCTCTGGATTTCTAGATTTATGAATGGTCATAGTTCCCTCCCCTGGTTCCACCATTGAAGCTTTGACCATGACCTACCACTGTGGTTCCATCGTCGAACTATAGTAAAATGGCCCTAACATAGATGCTGATGTGGCACCTAACATGACCCTGGCATAGATGCTGATGTGGAACCTAACATGTCCCATTAACGTGGCATTCACGATCTGATTTTTTGAAAAAATTCCCTTTTTAAAAACTTCCATATTTTTGTATTGCCAGATTTATGGATCTGGAATTCTCAAACATCTGGATATCCATCATTCATCCTCCATCCCATGACCTGCAATCATATTCTATTGATGAGTCTCTTTCCACTTGAATCCCACCACATGGAATACACATCACCATGTTGTCATTGTCCAACAAGATTCAATTGAGATCTGGTTCCATATCTAGATCCGACCTTTAGTCAAAAATCCCATTTTCTAAATTTTCCAAATTTATAGATTTCTGGATATAGGATTCCTCCACAAGTTTCCACCCTATTATTTTTTCCCAACAATGTGGATTCCTACTCAAATCCACCATGATTTTTCATGTCCAACTTTGCAAGTCCGTAACCAACCATCACATCAAAGCTTGAGATGACATTGCCCTTAACATTTTGACAAATAGTTGCATGCATGCCCTGTAAATCTGTCTCTATGTGTCATGTCTATTCGATACAACCCAAGTTTTTTAAGCATGTATTTGATACTTTTATCGCACAATTTGTAGCTACATCAAGTGAATATGAAGTAGAAGGCCAAACCCAAAGGCTTTATCCTCTCGGAAAAATTTGGTACAAATCTACGAATGAAGTTGATTTTTCCGAGAAAGGATTGCAAAGCTTTTTGGTTGGCCAGGGGGCAGACGTCCTTTATTGACTGGACTCTTTCGAGATCAATGGAGACTCCTCCTTGTGAAGCCATGTGTCCTAACAACTTTCCTTCATCAATCCCAAAGACTGACTTCTTGGGATTTAGCGAGATACCATACTTTCTGCATCGCTCAAAAACAATCCTGAGATGAGAGAGATGGTCTTTCCTATCTTTGGACATGACTGTAAGGTCATCTTGGTAAATTTCTATAATTTTTTGTATGAGGTCTCTGAAGGCAAAGTCCATTCCCCTCTAAAAGGTATCACCAATGTTCATAAGACCAAACGACATCCTTAAGTACATAAAAGTTCCCCAAGGCATAGTGAATGCAGTTCTGAGTTGGTCTTCTCTTTTGAGAAAGACTTGGTTGTACCCTGAGAACCCATCTAGCATAGACATCATCCCTGCCCTTGTAACCTGCTAAAGTAAATGTTCCATGTTTGGGAGGGGATAATTGTCTTTTAATGGAAATTGGTTGAGGTTGCGGAAGTCGACACATAGGCGGATGTCACCAGTCTTCTTTCGAACAACCACCAAGTTTGACATCCAAGAAGAATACCTGATAGGGGATATGATACTAGCATCAACCATTTTTTGGAGCTCTTTCTATATTTGGCTCGCCAACTTCGGGTTGATATGCCTCAGCTTTTTTCGGAAAGGTTTGGCCCCTCCTACCAAGGGTATGGTGTGTTGGATGACATACCCCCTATAGGCTTTCAAATCATCATAGTTCCAAGCAAAGGTGTCTCTGAATTCTCTGATGAGTGCTAGTATCTCCTTCCTTTCTTTATCGGTGGTGCCCTTTCCTATTTTGACCATCCTTGGGTCTATTTCTGTACTAATATTGAATTCCAGGGATTCTTCAGCTTGTTTGTTGGGCCTTTTTCCTTTAAAAACATCATGCCTATCAAAAAGGTTTTCTAGTGGAACACAACCCTTTGGCAAGGTATTGCTTTGTAGGTTAATGACTTATAGGTCCATAGAATAGGCTAGGAAAGAAACTTGTGAATTGGTGAACTCTTTGTTGTTCTCCATGAATCTAATAATTTGATCATCATCCTCGAAAACTTGCCAATGTTCCAAATTATCGGGAACAAAAGGACTAAAAATAACCTCCATCTTGCATAGGTTGTGAGGAGGTCCCTCACATGATTGTAAGGCAGAAGCAGAGACAGGAAAAGCATCAACCACGTGGTTTTCTTCTCGAAGAACGACTTCAATTGACACTTTTCTGAAGGATTTTGAAAGGGTTTGAGCCACATCTCGGTACCTTTTCAACTTTTCATTTTTCATGGCAAATCTTATCAAAACTTGCGATACAGTGAGGTTTGGGTCTCCTTTTACTTCTAGGAGTGTAACACATTTGTCAATTGCTAAATTGAGACTCAGAATCAAGGCCTCATATTTGGCAATGTTGTTGGTGCACTAGAATTCCAGCCTATATGAATGGTAAAAGACTTCACTAGAAGGGGCTATTAAAACTACTCCAGTGCCCGATCCAGAGTTTGATTGTGATCCATCGAACTCTAAGGTCCAGATTAATTCAGTTTCTTCAATGGCATCCACATCTAACTTCCCTTCTTGGATAAAAAAATTATTAAGGTCGCTATCGATACATAAGAGTTGGTCACTTGGCTCATCAGAGGTTTCAACTGGGGAGCCAATGAGAGGTTCATTGTAAATGATGAAGAATCCCCCTTCGAGCTGAGGGATAATTGATTTGTACTGTTGTTTATGAATACTTCCATCTAAGTTCTCTATGAGACCTTTGTCAAGAATAATACCCAAATTATTTACAGCATCTACGACGACCACATTTATCAAGAAGGGAGCGCTGGGGCACGAGTCAAAGGCCACCTCGAGTTTGTTAATGAATCCTTTTGCAATGTCGCCTCCGGTATTTGTTTGTGAGAGGGTTAGACCTAATTGATACATAACTTATTCCATCATTATGTCAGTTGTGGCACGTGGGTGCATGAGACAATTGCGGAGGAGGGAGTCTTTGACTTGGAGAGTGACATAGAAAGTTGTGAACTCACCATTTTTGGAGAAAGGGTGCCCTACTTGGTGGATAAAAAGAGAGAAATCTTCCAGAGGATTCTGCTTAACGTTTTCAGGTAGGACAGTTTCAATCTCATTCTCAAGAGGGACCCTTTCCAAAGGAATTTCTTGGGAAGGGTTAATGTTTTCATGGGAAAGGCTCCATTTTCTTTTAGTGGGAGCAAGTTCAACTTGGAGGATTCTTGGAGGCTCAGGTTCCACGACAAGCTTATTACCAGGATCCCATAGGTCAACATTTTGTGAAAGGTCCATCTGATGAATGTATTCCTTGAACTCAAGGTTTTTCTCAATCTGAAAGGCTAGGTCTTGTGCTTCCTCTAAAGTTGCAGGCGACCAGTCCTTGAGGGTGAATTGTAAGACTCCTTCCAAGGAGGACAAGAAATGATCGAGGATAGCTTGCTTTGAGCCTACCTTCTATCCGACCCTTTTGAGGAGAAGGTTGAACCTATCACTGAAGTCTCTAACACTCTCACAAGATCCTTTGCAAATGATAAGGCATTAGGAAAAAGAATCTTGTGAATGTTCACTATTGCACCACCTTATTCTAAAGGCCTTTTGTAGTTCTTCAAGGTTTTTTATGCTTCCTTTTGGGCAGCTATCAATCCAAACTTTAGCATCCTCTACAAGGGAACTTGCAAAGAGTCTCATAAAGACATCAGGGTGTTCCTGACCAACCAAATGAAATTCAAAACTATCACAGAACTGGGACCAATGTGAGTTTCGAGGGACAACTTTTCCTGAGAAAAATTGTAGCCAAGAACTTACATCCTTGGGTTAGTCATGCAACCCTCCTTGGATGTTACTTAGGTCGAAACAACTGAAACTCTATGGGTGAGACCATTTGTGAGGATTAATCGGGGGTCCAGAGCTCATCAAGGTGACAGTGGCCACAGTGGAGGGATTTGAGTATTTTCGGCCACTACGGGTCGTCATTGGTGGAGTTGCCAGATAATTTCCCTGAAACGATCAAAGAAAAGGGGAAAAACACCATAGTGGAGTTGCCAAGCAAGATTGTAAGAAAAGGTTTCTGAGGCAAGGCTTACCGAAAATATTTTTCGTCTGAGGAGAATTGACTCAGTGTTCCCTGACAATGGCGCCAAAATGTTATTGCACAGTTTGTAGCTAGGTCAAGTGACTATGAAATAGAAGGCCAAATTGGCATAACAGAAACCTATCCCACCCAATGTCACCACGATGGGGAGGTTCTTTCTCTTTATGGAGGTTATGCCCAAGGGAGACGTCCCTGGTAACCTGGAGTTTTGAAGAGGCAAAGGTTTAATAGTCAAAGTAAAGTTTCCCCTTCACAGGTCACCACCAAAACAAATAGTCTAGCTAAACAACCAATAATGAAGTGTAGGCCCAAATGCGAACACCTGCCCGGAACAAATAAATAGTAGACTAATACATGAAGGCTATGATTAAAAGGGTTAGTACTTCATATAACTATCTAATATCAATATATAAGCAATATATATTGACGAGATCAATGTTTATTAATACAACAATGAAATAATATCAATTCATCAATAAATACCAAGATGATGTAGCAATCAGTATGTCAAATCAATCCCTCACTCAATAAATGCTTGAAACACCATCCAATTGCTTAGTATATAAAAAATGCTACGTCAAGATGAAATAACCAAGTGTGACGTCATCTTTTTTAGGGTTAGTAGTTAGTTAGGGTTTCAATTTATAAGAGTTTGAGAGTTGTTTTAATCACTTTCACTTCAACATTGGAGGCTAAAGATCAGTTCCTAGGGTTATGGAGTCAAAAGGTGAAGGACACACAAGTTGAAGGGGATGAGATTCAAAGGACAAGAGGGAAAGCTTTCAAGGTGCTGCAATAGTAGGGCCTTAAAGACAAAACCCTAGGGGAGAGAGGCTCACTCCGATGTTGCTTAAGAAAGGCCTCGTGCTCTCTCCTCCTTCCCGGCAAAAAACTAGCTTAAAGACAAGTAAAATCAAGACAAGAGAGTTTAAAGAGGGAGAGTATTGAAAAGGCAAGGCTCTTTCATCAAACCCTAAAAGAAAAATGGCCCTAGGTGTAGATAACCTAGGTCTGGGACGTCCTCTTTCTCTTGAAGTTTAAAGGTACGGATAACTTAAGGGAAGAAGAAGGAAAGAGTGTAGCAATTGCTAGGCTCTCTTCTTCTTCTTCAATGGCTAAAAGTTTTTTCTATCAGGGGACATGAGAGAACCACCTACTTGTGTGTTTGTCCCCTAGGGTTTTGATTCAGCAATATTTATAAATAAATGCAAGAAATTAAACTACAACCATTCAATCAAGAAGTTTTGCAGAAAAATACTTACAAATCACCAGGAAAATAGCATGCAACCCCTAGTTGTAAACCTTCCTTCAAGAAAAACACCATAAATTGCCAAAAATCTCCTCTCCAAACAAGTGCACCTTCCCCAAAATAGCCAATAACCCTAAAAAGGCGCAAAAATCATACCTCACTAGGAGAGTGAGTGATGTGTTATGTCAAAATGAGGATAAAACTCCTCAATATATACTGTATCAATGACCTTTAATTAATTTTAGGTCATAAAAAATAGCCGACAAGGATTTAAACCAAAATCATAATGTTTTTACATTAAAATGTCAAATTAAAACACTAACTGAGCTATAATAAAGGTAAAATCCCCTTCAAGGGAGGCGTTAGCCCCTTTTAGGGCAGATGGGGCATCTAGGAGCAAAACATTGACCCCCCAGGGGATTCTCCAACATGCCACACATGCCACTGCTGCCCAGTCTGCCTCCAAGAATGACCATGAAGCTGGATGATGTCATGGTAAGGATGGGGATGCTCTGAGCCTTCCAAGGCAAATGTTCCACTGAAAAGGGGTCATTCCCCTTAGGTCGGGCTCTGCCAAAGTGCCTCTGGCGAAATGTCCTCTTCTCCTCCGGTGCAAGACCTCGGTCAAACACTGTCCTGTATCTACCCCTCTGACGGGGTCTCAACAACCATCTGATGGGCTCTTCAGCCCCATGGAGGTCCGAACTAATCATCTCCCCATGTTTACCGGTCCAAATGGTACCTATCCATCGGGCATGGTCCGGCACATCAAAAACTACGCCCTCCATGGGCTCATTAGTCACAGGGATAATAGCAATGTTAATCACATTTCATCATTAATATTATCAAACATATGCATAAAACCCTGATATATCATTCATTAGCTCAAAAAAATTACAAAAAACTACAATACAAGGTTGGGAAAAGGGACAAGACACCCTATTGGGCTAGTATCCATAAGGAAAGGAAAGTTTCCAAGGGGTTTCATCCAAGCCAAGCAAATGAGCTGATGTGGCTAAGGGATGTCCAGACATACGGGTAGAGTGAGAGCCCAGGATGCATCATATTACTTGTGGGTTCCTTTGTAGAAGGCGAGCAGTACCCGTCATAAATGCAATTTTTTCCAAGCCCTTTCTTGCCTTTATTCTTTTCTTTATTTTCTTTTTCTTCTTTTTTTTTTTTTTATTCAAGGGCTAACCAGAGGACACTGCCTTGGCGTGGTGACCAAAGCTGACGGTGTTACCCACAAGTACTTTCATAGAGATGATAAGGTTTTCTCGTGATGAGACCCCCTTTCCCTTAGCCATGCAACCAAAGGTCACTGCCCTAGCGTGGTAACCAGATGGTGGCAATGTCATGTTGTTAGGTACCCATGAACATAATAGGTTGGCTCGTGATGAGACCCCCTATCCTCTTGACTAGGTCTTGTTTGTTATTT
>JASDQU010174111.1:770-14745 GCA_032191745.1 Picea mariana | reverse complement strand
TATTATAATTTGCTGAATCAAACCCTAGGTGACAAGCACACATTGAAGGTCCTTGTCTCATGTCCCTACCAAGGTTTTAAGCCATTTTATTTGCTGAAGTGAGATAGAGCCTTGCCTTAGCAACACTCTATTCTTTCTTTCTAGCCTTTTGATTTGTTGAAGAGGATAGAGCCTTACCATAGCAACACTCCATCCATTTTCTTCCTGCTAGCCGTTTTTCTTATTTGTTGAGCTAAGAAGGAGAAAACGCACCAAGGCCTAGTTCCCCTACACCTTGGTGAGCCGATTTTCCCTAGGGTTTGATTAGTGAAGCCTTGCTCTAGCAACACGTCACTCTCAAACCCTCTTGTCTTAGATCAATCATCATTGAGCTAGCCGTCGTTGCCTTTAAGCTAAGGAAGGAGGAGAGAGCACTGAGGCCTAGTTCCCCTACACCAAAGTGAGCTTCTCTCCCCTAGGGTTTCGTCCTTGAGGCCTTGCCATAGCAACACCTCAAGGTTTAACTCTCTTGTCCTTGGCCTTTACCATTATCATTTGATCCTTCAACTTTTGCGTCCTCTTTTTGACTCCATATACCGTAGGAACGCATTGATCTAAAGCCTTGTGTGTTGAGTACTTTGATCTCAAACAATTTCCAAATACTTTGAACAAACCCTAACTATAACTAACCCTAGCTTAGACTAACCTTTATTAACCCTAATGCTGTCGTCATCTTGCTATGCTGTAAACACCTATATGCAACATTTACTTTATCTTTAAAGCAATTGAATGGTTAGCTAAGGCATTGTTCCTAAAGTGTTGATATTGTTACATTGAATGCAATTAGCATTTATTGTGAAGTAATATTGTAATCATTGCTATTGTACAACTTTGATTTGCTTCATCAATAATATTACTCAATTGCTTATTATCAGAAAAGTCATTGATTATATGAAGTACTAACCAGCAAGCAAGCTTGCACATGCAGTTTTATTGTTGCTTTGTCTCAGGCAGGTGATCTTATTGGTTATTACTTCCGGTTATCTTTATTGGCTATAAGCCGGACTTTCTGATCAGGTGGTGACTTGTGAGGGGGATTATTATCACTTAGCCTTGCTAAAACCTTTTGCCTTCTCAAAACCCCAGGTCACCGGGGACGTCTCCCTTGGGCCTTACCTCCCTAAATAGAAAGAACCTTCCCATTGAGGTGACAGTGGGTGGGATTGGTTCAGTTACGCCAGTTTGACCTCTTTTCATCCACCTTTTATCCTAACTACAAACTATGTGATAACAGTCACCACTGACTTCCCTTTTAGTCTCAGAACCAAGGAAAATATATATATCCCAGTCCTTTTGACTGGCTTCCTTCTTGGTCACTGTAGCAAAGTCTACTGAAGCAAGGGAATCTTCCCATAAGATCTCATATCTCCTTGAAGCCTCTGAAGCTTCGATTTAGCCTTCTCAACCCATGGTATTTGTCTGTCAGTTCCGGAAGATGTCTCTCTCTTTCATCTGAATCTGAAAGTCTCCGAGTCTCCATTCTCCCTCTGAAGATTGACTCCCTCCGAGTCTTGTATAATCTTCGGATCCATCTGCTTCTCAGGATATGGCTTGTCAATGTTGCATTCTGCAAAGTTTCATGGGACCACGCTGGTCTCTTCTTGGTTACTGCAACGATTCTAGGTATCCCCTTCTGGCTCTACTAACTCTTCCTCATGATCTGAAGAGTGATCAACTACACTAGAGGGATTTGTTCGGTCATCTTTGGAGCCTTCTGCTCTTTACAATCAATCTCCATATGAGATACTATGTATCTCGCAAAAGTACCCTTTGCCTTCTTCTTCTTTGGTACATGGATGTATATGGTCGTGTATACAACTTCTTATCTGGATAGTCTGCTCCATGTCTCAAGCCAGAGAGCATCTAATATGTTGTCTCTTGCAACCGTCACTATAGCTTCCCTCAGAGTTATCACTTGTGACCTGCCCAAAACAAGGACAACAAAGGGAAAAACAATAGACAAGAATAATAATCTTATAATAATAAAAACAAGAACGAGAACAATAATCACAGTAGCTCATTCTCAGGGCTATTGCTTGTGACCTGGCTGGAATAAGAACCAAAATAAAAATCAATAATAAGAAATAGGAACAACACTCTTCTAGTGATGTGATCAATCATTCCTCCATGGTAACTTGCCCGAAACAAGAAGACAAGAACAAAAAGTATAATAGCATTTAGATAAGAACATATCTATATGTCAACAAGAATAAAAAGGCAATCTCATGGTAATCATCATATTATTACCAAGGTGACGCAAAACAAGAAGTATCTCCTAGAGGAGATGTTAGTTCATCTTGTGACCAAGTACAATAAGCATTTATATTAATAGTACTCAAATGCTGCCAAGTATTCATTGTATTTAGCAGTAATAGAGTCTTTCAAGGATTGCTGTCACAACTAGTAATGTAGCAATTATCAAACTTGATATGTGAAAATTTGAAACTTATTAATTTAATCAATCAAACTTGGAACCTGAAGTCTTATATTCAAGAATGAGTGTTGTTGATTTTCTTCCGAGTCTCCTTCACTTAAGATGACAAGTATTCTCTTCAAACTATCCCCTGTACTTAAGACAATATGCTTTCTTGACAGAAATCTGAGTTAGAGAATATAATGCAAATAAATTCTAAAATCTCAACCTTAATTAATCTAATACTTTGACTAGAATCAACTTATAACTTTAACTTTGAAGAGAGGTGACTATAACTTCAATAGATCCAAATACAACTAGATGTTCATAAGATTACATTAATGCCATAACAGATAGAGGCATATGAAAAAAATAAAACTTGGAGTGCGTTGTTCCTCTGAATGTGCTGGGTCTGAGATCCCTTTGGATCTACGATTGTAAGAGATCCCTTCTCCTGCAATCACACTCAATCGGTTACTAATAGTTGCTATAATGGCTCCAAAAGGCAAATAAATAGTGTCAATGATCGTCCTTTTCGATCTCCAAATGATGGCTGCCCAAAAGAGATGTTATATCATAAAAAATACACAAATTCCATACCCATAAATGTGCCTTCCTTGTTGCTTACGCCCTGCTGAAATATGCACAATAAATCTGATGTAAAATCTTCATGAAATGGCTGCAATTTGTAGATCTAATGATGGCTAACTCATATATGAAGATCCCCTGGCTGTAGATGACAATTTTGCTCACAAATCACTGGATCTCAAATCCCAAATACGCCCTTCTTCATGAAATTCACCTCACTGGTAGAAGAAATGAATGGCTTGATGAATACCCTCAAGCACTGTTGTAATAAGGTGCTATGGTGATGGCTAGCAACCCTGGAGTGAGATCTACTATGAATCTGATCACCTCTGTGCAAATCGAACCACTCTCAAGATGGGTGCGCCTTAGCTCTGTAGAAACCCTCCAATAATTCGCCCTGCCTCCACAAAGGCTCCTGGAACGGAATAGATCTGATGTAGAATGGTGAAGGAGGAATCTTTCACCTTCGTGACCTAGCTTGGACCAGGTTGGGTGGGATCTTTCACCACTGAGTTGATTTCTAGGGTTTGTTCAGTCAAAACCCTCAAAACCCCCAAGTGCATGGGCTCACTAGCAAGAAGCCAGATATCAAACTGATAATCAACATAATGAGAGAATAGAGGCCCCTATCTCTCTTTTATCCTCTCTGTTCACCTTGTCTCTCCAAGTGACTTTTACTTTATTTTATTATTAATTAATTAAATCACTTAAATTAATTAATTAATCATTTTACCTCTAAAAAGTGCTTTATCCCTCCTTATGGCTTTTCTGGCCACTGAAAGTCACTTCTCATCATCCTATCCTGTAGTGTTATTCCTCCTGAATTCGATGAGCTATTACACTAAGAGGTTCCTCCAAGTATTATGCTCATTATGACCTTCTTAGTGAATTTAATTAACATATAGCCCATAATAACTCAAAATTATGGAAATCATCGGAATGCAACGAAACCAAAGCTAAGCTGTGTGGAATGGATCATGATGATGAAATAAGATGAGCGATGTAAGTAGGGCCCAATAAAACCCCTCAATAGCTCTTGGACTTGCTATAACCCCCATCTGGCTACTCTGGTCAGCGTAACACTCTGTAATATAATGATGTCCCAAAGTGGGGACATTACAATCCTCCCTGCTAGAATATTGCTTGTCCTCAAGCAATAACTGAATCAATCCACATATAATACCGGGGTCTTATGTCCATCTGTGGGACACAAAGTAGGCTCCATCCAAAGTTGAACTATCACGCACTCTACCCCCTGGTTCCCATATCAAGACATGAACTGCGATAACCTGTGAGGCATAATCCTGTAACATATCAAGACCATGAGTCTCTTGCAAATGACACATGGCCTCAACCCAGAATGAGTTTATCCTCCAAGTCCATACCAAGACTAACATAGTCTCCACCAACTAAACATGTTGCTGCCATAGTGAGGTACTACAAGACCTCCATGAATCACTCTCAAGTGACGTGCTCCCCTCAATACTGAAGCTCAATGGAAAGTCAAAGTGGCTTTCCCCTGCAAGGATCCACTCGCCTCCATCAGTCAATGAAATGCTCAACTCTGCAATCCCAGAGTCCCATGCTAGTCTTTGCCCAGGATCAGCACGTTGACGCTGCACTACTTTGATTATGATTGTTTGCTCACAGTGTACATATTGGATCCCCCACTCCTGGATCCTGATGCTGAAATATCTGTGAAAACTGGACCTGCTGTCAAGAAGCTGAACCTGTAAAGGTATCTCTGTGGGAACAACACCTGCCCAACCATCTCCATACTCGATCATGAGTATCAATAGGGAGAACTTGTCTCACCTCATAGGACAAGCCCCTGCAAATCCTCTCAAAACCATCCAAGAGTGAAGTATGTTGCTCTCTGGCGTAACCTGGCCCATCATAAGATGAAACAACCTACTAACCAAATGGACTCCTGGATCCCATGGAAAAATTGGAAGTTCATCACCTCTAATCCCCACTAATTGCTCGTGTGTCATACTGATAACTGTCGGAAGCCCTCCATGCTTATCCCCATGAGAATATGGATTTGTGTCGCCCTCTGAGATGTATGCTATCCCATGGCCTAAGATGTTCACCATCACGCCCATGGTCTCAACTGTCTGTCTTTGATGGTCCACCCCTATGCTGTTGTGTGCCATGAAGACTCTCTTGTCAGGTGGTCTTGGCCTACTAACTCTCCATGTCCCCTTCCACTGTTTATCTCCCCCTATACTGCTGTCCATGACAGAATTATCGGGAAAAGCTAATAGAAACATCTGTAACCGACTATAGGACTGGAAAGTATCATATGCCTTGGTCAATCCCTAGGACTGGACCAAAAGCTCATCCACTGGCACCCAAGGTGAATAATCGTCTAAACTCCAACTATTAGGTACAACAATAGATAACTCCACAAACTGCTGGTCAATCACTCTCCCTCCATCATCGCTTAGATAGCTGCTGCTACTATGAAGGTGATCTCCCAGAACTATATGTTGGTGCAAAGGAGAGGAATCTCCATGCTCCACTAAGTGTGTCTCCTCCCTGCAATCCAATGCATCCCCCTGAATCCCACTGTACATCTCTCTCATCATCATATGCCCGAGGTGTACTGTTGGATCATCCTCTGTGTGAATATCAACCAATCCTGGAACACAAATGAAAGTGTCCTCGTGATTGCCCTTGAATCTGGAATCCTCATGTGTATGTGTATGACTGACTGTCTCAGAACTACCCACGAATGGTGGCCCTTGTGACACCCGGACATCCTCCAACAATCTAACTGAGGAACATATCTGACTCTCTGCCGAGATAGATATGGTGTATCTCTGACCAGTCTCCTCAAGGAGCTCTTCCAATTCGAACTCTGATTCTTGAAGGGTTGTCTATGTGCCTATCAAGAATATTCGTGTGCTGCCCAACTCATGAGTGAGTCGATCCACCTCCAACTCCTGCTCCCTCAGGGCCCTGTGATACATCTCTCCAACCTCCAATAGGTAATCTCTGTCCACCAACAACTGCTGGTAGTCAACCCTCATCATAGTCACTCTCTCCCTGAGAGTATGAAAGTCATCCATGGAAAATCCCCCATCTTAACTATCATGTGCCATCGATGCCCTCCAACAATAATCTTTCACAAATGCATGTGTGTCATCGATGTGTCTAGTGGCTGCCATGATCGTGTCCTCATTGACCCTCAACTATCCTGCCAAGTATCGTGACTCCTGATCATAGTCCTGTTGAGGTGCTACCTCATGCCCCTCACTGCTAGTGTCAACCATGGAATCCCCAACAACACTCTCCGCAAAAGATAAGGCACTGAACCGTCCACTGTCCACTGTGCTACTGGGTCCTCCTGTATGCCACTGCATACCATCATCAACTGCTACCCCCATCCGAATCACACTGTATCTTGTATGGGCAACTGTATCCTCTTGTGCAGTCACCCTGCTACTATTATTTGCGCCTGGATCCCATACAGATGTGTCCAAACACGTGCTATGGTCATCCCGACTAATAAAGAGTGCATCCTCATCATTGCAGACCGGTCCCATCAAACTGTCCATCTCCACAGCCTGATCAAACAATGGAATCTCCAAAAGAGGTGACTCACTCTCCTCATACTGATAGGTATGTGTAAGGTCCACTGTCTCCAAGTCATGTCTCTCCTCCAGGGTCTGCAGATCCATATGCCCCTGGTGTACAACCCTCACACAAGACTCCTCCACCATATCATAGATGCCACTAATATCCTCATGTGTCGTGGCTATCATAGGTGTCTGAGAAGATGACAAACTTGTCACGATCATCATAGAAAGCTCATCCTCCTCCACACATGACTCCCTGAAATCCATGTCTACACCCAAGGGTAGGTCATCCGACCTCCTAGTCTCATCATATCTCGGTGTTAACACATGTGAATCCTCACACGTGTCACCACTGTGCTGAAGTGTTGAATCTTCAACATTGCCTGATGGGAAAGATAAAGAACATGTGCTATCATCCTGTCCATCCAAATGCGCAAGAGTCACTAGCCTCATCAGACTGCTCTATATAGGCATCTATGGTTGCATCCTCCTGTAACTCGTCATCCTCACTGTCATAGTGCACCTCAACAATGTGCACCTTCCCTTTACCCCTGCATCTGTGGTCTGGCTCCCAATGCTCTTTGCAACTGTAGCAAAGTTCCCTGCTCCTAATGGGTGTAGGGTTAGTTTGTGCTTCCCTCCATCTAGTTGCCATAGCTCTGTTTTCCTCTACTATGCCGACCCAATGTGTAACCTCATCTTTGCTCCAACTAGGATTTTTTATGGACACAAACTGTTGGAATGTTATTAGATCCCTAAGAATCTCATTGAGGGTTTGTTATTCCCTCTCGCAATCAACAATCCCTCTAGCAAAGTCCAAAATATCCATCTCTCCTTATGGAAGACCCCTCAAGTTGGGAGGAATCTAGGCTCTGTATGCATGCGCTAATCCCCACTCGCTGGAAGGAACAACGCTCTGATAGCACTGTAATATTCCCCACCAAATCTGACATAAAAAATCAGATCTAACTGGTTGAGAACTTTCATCAAACACTTTGTGTGTTTGCTCAAACTTCTTGGGCAAATCGACTCTCTTGTTGTCCCAACTTTCAAGGAAGATTATTGATGTGTTTAGAAGGTCAATGGGATGAGTTCCAACCTCCTTAGAACCCCCAAAGTGTCTGCTGTTATGATTATTTGTTTGCTGTTATGTATATGACAGTTTTCTCATTGAGGCATTATGTCAAACAAATTGCATGCATGGCTGTAGCTTGCATTTCCATCCATGTTTTTTAGTTTAATCTTGTATAAAACAACATGAAATCATATGGAACATAGACTAGAGTAAGCATAAGACTAAATGCAAGAAATACACAGCAAAAGCACAAATACCTCCACACAATCCTTGCTTGTTTATTTATTATTAATGGCCCTCTAATGGTAGTAATTTCCAGATCTGATATAAGTAATACAACGACCACTTTATTGGCCTATAATGGCTCCAAAAGGCAAGGAAATAGTGTCGATGATCCTCCTTTTTGATCCCCAAATGATGGCTGCCCAAAAGAGATGTTATATCATGAAAAATCCACAAATTCCATACCCAGAAATGTGCCTTCCTTGCTGCTTACGCCCTGCTGACATATGCACAATAAATCTGATGTAAAATCTTCATGAAATGGCTGCAACTTGTAGATATGATGATGGCTAACTCATATATGAAGATCCCTTGGCTGTAGATGACAAATCTGCTCACAAATCATTGGATCTCAAATCCCCAATACACCCTCCTTCATGAAATTCGCCCCACTGGTTGAAGAAATGAATGGCCTGATGAATACTCTCAAACATTGCCATAATAAGGCGCTATGGTGATGGCTAGCAACCTTGGAGCGAGATCTAGTGAGAATCTGATCACCTTTGTGCAAATCGAACCACTCTCAAGATGGGTGTGCCCTAGCTCTGCAGAAACCCTCCAATAATTCGCCCTGCCTCCACAAAGGCTTCTGGAACGGAATAAATCTGATGTAGAATGACGAGGGAGGAATCTTTCACCTCCGTGACCTAGCTTGGACCAGGTTGGGTGGGATCTTTCACCACCGAGTTGATCTCTAGGGTTTGTTCAGTGAAAACCCTCAAAACTCCCAATTGCATGGGCTCACTAGCAAGAAGCCAGATATCAAACTGATCATCAACATAATGAGAGAATAGAGGCCCCTATCTCTCTTTTATCCTCCTTGTTCACCTTGTCTCTCCAAGTGACTTTTACTTTATTTTATTATTAATTAATTAAATCACTTTAATAAATTAATTAATCATTTTACCTCTAAAAAGTGCTTTATCCCTCCTTATGGCTTCTCTGGCCACTGAAAGTCACTTCTCATCATCCTATCCTGTAGTGCTATTCCTCCTGATTCCGATGAACTATTACACTAAGAGGTTCCTCCAAGTATTATGCCCAATATGACCTTAGTGAATTTAATTAACATATAGCCCATAATAACTCAAAATTACGGAAATCATTGGAATGCAACGGAACCAAAGCCAAGCTGTGTGGAATGGATCATGATGATGAAATAAGGTGAGCGATGCAAGTAGGGCCCAATAAAACCCCTCAATAGCTCTTGGATTCGCTATAACCCCCATTTGGCTACTCTGGTCAACATAACACTCTGTAATATAATGATGTCCCAAAGTGGGGACAGTACAATATAGTACATCCTTCATCTTCATTAGGGTCCCTGAATCAAGTTTGTAATTGGACTCTCCCACTCCTTCAAAGAGTGATACTACTTCACAAAGATTACAAAAGAACTAGATACAAAGTTACAACTAAAGAATATCTAAGAGATACAACTAAATACAAGATATATGAATGATACAACTATGAACAAAGAGAGACAAGCACTAACTTGGTTACTTGATTGTGCATGAAATAAAGATTGCTTCAAATGAAAGATTGCACCAACACATCAAGCCAACATACCCAACAATAGAGTGCCTCCAAAGGATGCACAACTCTATGTGGCTGCTTCAATGGCAAACACAAATGACACAAACCCCACAATGAAGTTGCCTCCAAAGGATGCACAACTTCAAGGGGTCAATCCAATAAACCACCACACCACTTAAATTGAAAATTAAATGCTCAAAATAAGCCTCCAAGGGCAAGGGCGCAACTCTAAAAATCACTTAGTTAATCATCCACAAAACCGAAATAAACTTGCATGAAAATAAATGGAAAGTGAATTGCTTGCAAGATTACTCAAGTGTCAACCACGAAATGTATGTGCCAATGTAAATGTCCCAAGGTTGAAGTGGATTTAAAGGATTATTAAGTTCTTAAGTTAGAGAGTGAATCCTAACTAGGTGACAACCTTAAGACTCCCCCCGCTTGTACCAAATAGTTGTTGGGTGCTCAAGAAGTGAGACAAACAAGGCCCCACCCTAGCTCCACAGGTTGACCCAAGGAAAGAAGTACTCCCGGAAAGGACGCTGAGCGCTGTGAGATTTTCCCCGATCTAGCACTTTTCGTTGCTTCCTTACAGTCCTCGTTTAGATGGCAAAGTTGGGTCAGTTGTGAGTGACCTATTAAGTCTAATTAATTTTATGCCCTATGAAATTAAGTTAAATTAAGTTAGTTTGTGTGTTGAGCAAGATGTTGATTGCCAAAGTGTCAAGTGCTTAAACAAAAATGATTGCTTGCAAGTAAATGAGAGTACTTAATCAAAGTGTAAAATTTGAAATAACATTGAAGTACTTTAACATTAAACTTGCAACAATTAAAAGATACGTTTGCCTTAAACCATGAAATTATGCCATGCCCATGATATTGCAAGAAAAGGAAAAGTACTTGTGTAAAAATGAGAAATGAGAGCAAGTACTTGAACTAAATAAAGCTTGCAATGAAAAGAAGATTAAGATAGCACCATAAGATTACTATGCCTCCATGGGCCTAAACTAGTATTAAGATTATTACTTCTACCTCTAGATCATTTTAACCATTCAACACATGAAGAAGTAAAACCATTTATACTAGCCTTATGATTTTGGGGGTTGGCTAGGCCAATCACACTTCAAGGTGTAGGCAAACAAGTTGAATTTAAGTGCTGAAAATAAACTAAGCTAAGAGAACCACATACAATGGCACAAGGTTGAAGTAAGCCTTCATTTTTTGTGCCAAAGAGGGTTGAAAGAACTTGAAATAAAATGCTAAAATAAACCTAGCCTCTCAACCTTGTCCTAACGACAAGTGGGGCAAACAAAATGATGCAAAATTGCATAAAACAAATAACTATCCTAGCCTTACGGTTTTGGGGGTTGGCTGTGCCAAACTCACTCCAAGATGTAGGCTCTACTAACTAATGAAATTGCAGAAAATTACAATATGAGAAATGCAAGCCCCTTTGGAACTCCTTTGGGCTTGCCTACAATTGCTAGAAATGATGAGGAAGAAGGAGGGTATGTTACCCAACAATATGAGGCTCTTCTTGAGTGTTTTGTGGCCCAAAATGGGCAGCACCTCCCCTTGTACTGACGAGAATCTGCAAAAACCAGCAAACAAAAGCTTGCTGGAAATGCTGCAAAAGACAACCAAAGTTAAAGAAAACATAAATTTTCTGCATAAAAATTTCAGCAAGATATAAATATTTTAATGACCTATTCTAAGTGTTAGACAACCCAAAAATCTGAATGTAAAGAATAGAAATAACTTGCAGAAATTTTAGAGGCTCAAAATGGATGAGGAAGACAAGTTTTCAAATTTGAAACAAGCCTTTCAAACCCTTGAAGTAACCTGCAAATACTCGTGAAGAAACTACAAGACGAGCAAATGGTGAGTAGATAAGTTAGAGGAAACAAAATACTACTTTGTAAGTCTAATCTCTACTCACTTAGATTCACAATAATACTATTGGAAATCTACCCAAACAAAATACTTTGCTTGAGAATTTTACTCTAGATCTAAAAAATGCTTCAACAAATAAAAACCAAGCAATATCACCTCAAATCATAGATGCACCAAGAATACTCTTGGACACACCATTTGTCCTCCAAAGCTTTCTATTAACAAGTAGGAAGTTGTTGCAAGTACTTGCAACAAGTTCCTCTCCAAAAGTGAGAGCAAGAGAATGGATGAGAGCAAGATGGGAGAGATGGGGAGAGTGAGGAGAAAATTGGGTAGAGTAACAGTAGTAATAGAATTGGTGAGAAATGAGGGAGAGGGCATTCATTTATATACTTGGAAAGACAAAGTTACCCCTCTTGGATAAAGGCCAAGTGTTAAAACCCAAGCAAGATTTAGCATCTCAAGGAGGGGGGCGCAACTCTAGGGTTTGAGTGGTGGATTGATGAGATGGCATGAGTTGGAGGGGCAAGTGCTTAGTTAATGGGTGAGGTGGATGGCCTAGGAGGGTGCACTAGGGGAGAGAGGGCCCCGCTCAACTTAATTTTTCATTTTCTAAAGTTTGCTCAAGGGGGGGGGGGGGNGGGTGCAACTTCCCTAGGGGAACAAATAATATGAAGTGGTGGCTAGGTGGGAATGGGTTATGAGGGTGAGAAAGGGGTTAGGAAGGGTTAATTTAAGGTTTAGGCATCATCTCCCACCTTTACTCTTTAGCTCAAGTTTACAAAAAATGACATTTTGATTATGTCAGGACTAGCAATTAAATTGTTGTTTTTGATTGACCAAGACTCCTCATGGACAATCACCTAGCAAAACTTGTCCAATTTAGCTGAAACTTGGTCCAAGGGTGTAGGGGGTCTCATTCCATTTTGTTTGAGCACAAATACCCCTAGCAAAAGCCCAAGGACCTAGTTTTTACATTTTTCATCAAATTTTAATTAAAATTACTGAACTTAGGCAATTTTAATAAATTTAAAAAAACCTCTCTAGACTCGACAGAATGCCACAAAACTTTCAGAGATGTCTTACATGGTCATTTACAACATTCCTAGACACTAGCTACCAGAGGGCCAGACCATTATAACGCCTTTCACCACTTTGGAGGAATTATTTGTGGAAGTGAAAAACTCAAGGGAAATTAATAAGGCTGGTTAGGCCAATTTAATAACCTGAGGAAAAAAAACACTCAGTGAAAGGGACTCCTCTTATGATGAAGTCCTAAGGTAACTGACCTAACTATGATCCATGCAGACCTATTACATTATTATCCCACATAGGGGAGTGGAAATTCCATTACGAAAAGATGTGCTGAAGGCCAAAACTGCCTTGTAGAACCAATAAGTCTTTGACTTGGTAACACCTGATGGTGCATATCTTCATGGCACATGGAGTTGACCCCCTAGTTGAATAGGTGGTCAACATGTCCTATTGGGTAGATCTTGCCCTATGTCAAGGAGAGTTTCCAAGAGATTCCTCTCTAAGCCATGTAAAGTGGACGAAGTGGTTGGGGTCAAGACTCAATGGGCATAGGGCTCATGACATATAAGGGGTTGTAGTGTCTCATTCATGGGTGCCTTTGTAGAGGGTGTGTGGTACCTTCGTCTGCAATGCAGTTTTTCTAAGCCCATCAATTGCCTTTTATCTTTCTTTCTTTATTTTCTTTCAATATAGCATGAGGAGAGGTTGGAGGTCACTGCCTCGGTGTGGTGACCAGGTGATGGCAATGTCACCCACAAACACCTAATGGAAATGAGAAGGTTGGCTCGTGATGAGATCCCCTTTCTCTCAGCCATGCAATTGAGAGCCATTGCCCTGGTTTGGTGGCCAGATGATGACAATGTCATACCACTAGATATCCATGGACGTGATAGGTTGACTCGTGATGAGACCTCCTATCCTTCAACTAACCTTTTAAGCATTCTTTATTATATTGTGGGTTCCCTTTATTCAAAGATAAGTGTTTCATTGCTTTCTTGGGTGATCCCTGGGCGAAGCATCTGGAAGGTTTATATAAGGCTTTTATCTTTTACCCAACACCAACCCCTCTGGGCCTTTTGCCCCCTCTTCCCATAGAATGAGGGACAACCCCTTCTTGGGTCAATATACCCTAAAATCCCAAGAGATAAGGAAATGGAGGGGAATAATGATGGAAAGTGCTAAGTATGGTTAGGAACGGTACAATGGCTCATTAAGGGAGTTCCCAGTAGCAAACTCATCCCCAAAGAAAACCACTTACTAGGGTACAATGTCAACCACCAAGGTGAAGCAAGGCAAAAGGCATAATGTCCAAGCACATATCATGAAATCTAGAGCAATCTAAGATACAACATAATCAAATGGCTTAAATATTGAAATGATGCTCACCATAATATTGACTTGTACCTCATGGAGCAAGGTCCACTACTTTCCAGAAGCCAACTGGTGTGGTGGATGCCATCTGCAAACTGTTAATGTTTAAGCCATTATTATAGTTCTTTGCATTTCAATAGATAACAATAGCATAACACA
>JASDQU010174108.1:4127-15696 GCA_032191745.1 Picea mariana | reverse complement strand
AGTTATTTTTATAGACTGGGGAAAACATGGTGTTACAATGAATGTAACCAATGAAGGGATGGATGGCAGAAGGCATGAGGTTCCATTTCAAAGAAGATATAAGTGATATAAAAGGATTCATTCAATAATTATTTCAATAACTACAATGGGAATGATGTGCTACAAGATATTTGAGAACATTTTTCAGTGCTATGGGACATCGGTTGCTGGTGGTATGGGACATCGGGTGCATGAAAATTCTTGGGGATCTTGGCTAGTGCGTATTGATCTAGAGTTTTTGATTGGTATATGTATTGGAACGAACGTGCAACAAATGCAAAATTCCTTAGGTGGTCCCTTCGACTTGAATAACTTGGGAAATTGTTGAGGTCATGCAGAAAGAACTCATCACTTGCAAGAGTCTTATGAAGGATGTTGTGGAATTATAGATCGAAGGATCGCACGGGAAGAATGAAATGAAGCATGAAGGAATATTAGTTTGGAGGTGACTGTTGGATGTGCAAAACCAATACACTTGGACGTTTCATGGACAGGTGACGAAAAATATGGGAGGTTGAACGATGAAGCCATGTTCATCTTTTCCTTGGGAAGATTCATCAAGAGTACCAAGATGCAATGAGGGGCATGGATGTAGTAGAGATGAGGTAAACCCAAGCCCCCTACAGTATATAGGAGGAGAAAATAAAGTGAATTTGGTTGGTATAGTATGGGTGGCATCCATGCAGTGATCTCCTTGAGTTTTCAAATAGATTGGATATTATACAAGTTGGGTGTGACAATCAGTGGAAGTGACAACAACTTTCACAATAGAAATGAAGGAAGATTTCATTTTGGGGAAATATTGTAGCATGACGAGGCAAGGAAGGTGCCTTGGCAAGAGTTGCATGGATGAGTCAAGTTGCATATGGGAGGAGATCAATTTGACATGGAGGTGTTCCATCATACAATAAATGATGGTTGGACTGGCCATGCAACTATTCGACACTTGCATGCGCTAACACACAACAACATGGCAAGGTGGTCAGACTTAAAACACAACGATCCATTGGTGAAACACTTGGTTGTTGCGAAAGAAATTCATGACAAAATTGGATAGCAGTGAAGGGGAAAGTGTGATCTTTTCTTCATGTTTTTGGTTTGGATGAGGTGATAATGATGCAGACATAAATGGCTAAGTTTTGACATGGGGAAGTACATATCAGGACTTGTGCACGATGGTTGGACTAGCTACCCAACCAACATAGGAATGGGGGTGCACAATGTATAGATACATGAGAGGAATGATTGAATTATGAATGCAACAAAAGTCATGAAGGTTCAACACTTAGATAGTTTTATGTTTTGGTTGAGGGTGCGACAGAACTTGCGATCGCAATAGAACAACGAAGGATTATCACCGGTGATCCCAACAAAGGTATCTTGAGATTGTTGGGACAGAAATGGATTTGAGTGGGGGAGTATGTTATGACCTAGGAATTGACCTGTGCACACACACTGCCTTCATGAGCCAAGACATGAGAAACAGATGAATCATATTTTTAGTTAAGTCAGGGTACTTGGGTGTGTGATGTGATGTTAAGTACAACTTCACCGATATGACTTGCAATGGAGGTTAAGTGGTGAATTGACCGAAGAAATGAATAGTTGGTGAAGTTGGGTGTGACGAAGACATGTGTTCCCGATGGAATGAATAAGAGATGGCTTGACGGATGAAAAATCAAGGATGGGCGCTCCATCGGTGAGATAGGTCAGCCAAGAAAATACGAGTGCCAAAAACATGTGATGGATGCCTTGTGATGAAATTGGGCAAGGAAACGAATGAAGGCACAAGTTGGGTTCCTTTAACTAAAGAATGACATTGGTTGGGTTGGATTCCACACGATACAGGGGGCGCATTCCCATTGAAGAGTTGGCTCAAGTTGTGAAAGTGGAAAAATGATGAAAAGTGTGCATGCACTTGCGAAAGAAGGGGTGCATCAGTTGGGATGGGTGCATCATGGAGGAAAGGCACACTCTTATATAACCAAACAAGAAAAGAATTGGAAAAACATCCAATGAAGGCCAGCTGACTTCTCTCATACTCATATATTGGAGTTCTAAGGAAGCGACCAAGGAAGGAGGGTGATCTCCCTCCCTAAGGAGCCAAGTAGAACCTTGAGGGTAACTTGTGCTTCCTTGGGGAAGGTTGTACTGAGGTAGGTTGGGATATATCATCTATATGAAGGGAGCTGAGGATGGGTGAAAGTTTGTGAATATGGAAGAGTGTTGTAGGTTGTACCGAATCTAAGGCTGTGGAAGAAAACTTGCGATGGGTGCTCCGTAGGTATGGAAAGACCACTGAAGATGGTCAAGGCAGAGAAGGGAGATCATGCAGTGGAAGGTCTGTAGAAGTCTTGGTGGTGATGTATGGGCTCTCTGTGATGGAGTCCAACCAAGAGTCAAGTGCAAGCACATGAAGCATGCGTAGACTTGGTAAGAGGTAGGGACGATCGAAGAGTAGTAGCGAAGGTTGCGAACAAAATATGGGAAGATGAGAATATGTGTTCGAAACGATGGTAGGTCTGCAAAGATGATGAGTCAAGGAAAAAAACCGTGAAGAGGCCAAGTAATGTTGAGTCATGCACTCTATGTTTATTCTTTTTTTTTTTAAAGAGTTGTGGCTTGATTCTTTGGAATATTATAAAGGAATGGGTGTTAGGATGGTTTGGCCACCCACTTGTACATTTTGTCTTGTTGCTTTGCATGAATGGGTTCTTTTACTGTTACAACTAAGTATAAGACAACACACACATAACATAAGTAATAAATGAAGATGTAATGAAGTAAGGTGTAGTTTGTATTAAGTAGTTCGGTGTAGCTTTGTTGTCAAAAAAATGATTGCGATGTCACACAGTGACTAGGAGCATTGGGTTACTCTATCAAGGTTATGGATGCTCGATGGAAGTGAAGCAAGACCTAGAGAACATGAACAAACAACATAACAAAATTTTAACATCCCTAATATATAGTAACCTATTGTGTAAGTCACTACAACCCTCCATCTTCTTGTAATCTATTTGCAAAATCCTTCCAATAAAATGGATCCCCTTGTATTTTTTGAATTTGAAAACTCTTCAACTTGCATCTTCACAATGGATTCTCTCATTGGCTTTAAAACATGCTCTTCAAGCTCCCTTTTCAACTAAGTTGATTTTTTCAATTTGGAACACTTAAGAAAAAGTTAGTCAAAATCTTGTTGTTTGGATAAGCTAATGAAAATGCCTCCGATGTACATTAGAGGAGTTACCACAAACTCCTCCACTGAACATCGAAGGAGTTCTCTCCAACTACACCAATATAAATCCAGCAAGCCTCGAGCCAACCAAAAGAAGTAGTCCCCAAGTGAGAGGATAAAGATCCTGGAGCTCCTTTCTCTCAATCAATCTCCACATTCCATGTGTGAAATGAACTAACAAGTATTCTCCATGTGCTTCACCTCCCATTTTTTCTAGGGTTAGGGATTTTTTGTGTTGTTTTTAAGGGAAAAGGATGAGGTTGTTAGATTTAAATTTATCCATTTTTCCTGTAAAACAATTTCCCCTCTATCTATTATTCTCCAATCTCTTTTTTCTCTTTCGAATTACCCTCCCAGTTCCCATTCACCGCCACATTCCATGGATACTAGAAGGCATCAACAATGCTCGCATAGCCCCATCCCTAAGCTAAATTTTCCAACTCTAGTGCTTTTTCATAAAACAAAGGTGACCCCAACTATGATCGAGAGATCATCTACAAACTCAAGTCTCTAAATCCATCAATAGAAGATTTTGATTCTAGGATTGGATTAAAGCTTGCAATAATATTGTTATCACATATTCTGTACTTTCCCAAATCCCAAGGAAAGTGAATGCAAGATTGGTGTAATAGGGAGTGATGTATCATTGTCAGCTTAATAGGAAAACCCTTTATATTTAGGAGTATATCAATGTACCACAGGGGAGATGTCCCCAATGACCTGAGGGTTTAAGAAGGATAAGAAAAAAGTACAAGAAAGTTCTCCCCTCTCACAAGTCACTCAATTTCAAAGGTTCTTTGTGTCTTATAGATATGAAGAAAAATATAAATGAGGTGTACCTTCCTAGAACAAGATAACAATAGAAAAATCATGCAATTTCAAGGTACCATATGATGTTAGTGCTTCATAAAACCATGAACCTTTTAAAAATAAGTAAGATGATATAATACTGCAGCAAAGTAATTGTTTATAACAACAATGAATGTTTAGTCACAACGACAATAATTATGCTTCAAAAATGTTTGAAAATGGCAAGACATTATAGCTCTAATTTGACAAAATGATAACAACTTGTCAGAAGAAAAATTGGCAATGTCTTATCAACTTTTAATGTCATTTTTTGAGATTAATTTGTTGTTGTTAGATGGTTGTATAAAAATTTTGCAACAACAACAGGTTAGTCAATGGATTAGTCTAATTTAAGGTTAGTAAAAGTTAGTAAAGGTTTCAAGGAAGGTTTTTTGAGAGTTGTTTGATTAATCAATCCCTAAGATGAGTGGACTAGTGCCTTTTAGGGTATATGGAGTCAAAAATAGCAGCAAAAGATCTTAGAGAAAAATAGAAATGATAGTACTTAGCCAAAGGATATGGAATAGATGGAGGAGGTGTTGGTAACCCAAGGCCTAAGAGAAAATCTGCTAGAAAGTAATAAGACTTAGGCCCTAGTGGTTTTTCTTTCCTTAGACAATTTTGAAATAATATATACAATAGGAAATTAGAGTAGGGTTACTAGAGTGCTAGCATTCAGGGCTCTAGTAGCTACTTCTAAACAAGGTGTACTTTGATAAAATTTAAACAAGTGGAAATGTATAGAGATAAAGATAACAACTTATGTTTCTCTCTTAGGGTTTTAAGAAATAGATTTCATATTCTTTAACATGAGCCAAGTAAAATGTACCACAATTATTCAATAACATAAACAAATTGCAGTTTTTCTACGTAATTCACCAAGAATAATCAAGCCAAACCCTAGTTGAAGATCCTCCACAAAGAAAAATATCCAAAATACACTAAAATTTCCCTCTCCAAGAAGTTGCGCACCACTTATTTTAGCCAATAACCCTTACAAAGGGTCGAATTTCAGACCACATGCATGTGTGATGAGTGAATCATGAAAAAATGAGAGTTTTCTCTCTCTATTTATACAATATCAATGACCTTTAATTAAAATTAGGTCATAAAAAATGTCGACATGGCCAAATTACATTTAAAATCCATTTTTTACATAAATGACGTTAATTAAATCCTAATTTCATTTCCAAGTGTGATGTAATTCCCTTCTAGGGTGATGTTAGGCCCCTAGGGTGGAACGCTAAGCCTCAAATGTAGAACATTTGGCCTACAAAGGCTCTGAATGTTTCCACACATGTCAACTAGTAGACATCCACCCTCATAAATGCAAACCCTGACTGGATAACATCTAAGATAAAAATGATGATGTCATGGGCTCTCAAGGGTCAACATTCTGGTGGAAAGACAAGACCCCCTAGGTCTAGGCCTGTCAAAGTGTCTCATTGGAAACATCCTTCTTTCTTCTTGGTGAAAGCCTATGGTGTCTCTCTACCCTTGGTTGGGGTCAAAACATCCATCTATGGGCTTTCAACCCCATGGAGGTATGAGCTAATCATTCCCCCATATGTACATGTCCACTAGGAAAAGTCCTGCAACAAAAACTAGTATGCCCTCCAGGGGTTGATAAGTCACAGGGATCATAGCAATGGTAATCACATATAATAATCAAATTACCCAAACATCTGCATAAAACCACCCTTCACTGATAAAAATTATCAAAGTCGTTATGCAATTTAACAAGTCAGGTTTGGAGAGGGTCTCAAGATGTCCTATTGGGATAATCCTCCTTAAGTTCTAGGTGTTTCCTAGGTGAGAGCCAATATAGGTGATGTAAGTGTGTGTGAGGTGACATGGGAATTTTTTGGGCATAGGGTGCAGTGATAATAGGGAAATGTAGGTCTTATCTGTGGATGCCTATGTAGAGGGAGAGTTTCACCTTATCATGGATGTCGTTGTTTCCTATGCCATTCAATGCCTTTTATTCTTAGTCTTATTTATTTTTCTTTTGTGCTTCAAGGGAATATATGAGGGACACTTTCATGGCTTTGTGACCACAGGTGACATCACTACCCACAAGCATTTCATGGAGATGAGAAGGTTGGCTCGTGATGAGACCCCCTTCCTTTTGGCTCTGCCACCAAGAGCCACTACCTTGTTTTGGTGACCATATAGATGGTACTGTCATATCACTACATGCCCATGGTCCTAATAGGTCAGCTAATGATGAGACATATCATCCACCAACTAATACCTTGAGTGTTTATTTATCTTACGAGTTCCCTTCTCTTATTAAGAATCCTTATATTTCTTTCTCAGGAATCCCTCAGTTAAGCATCTCAAAGGTTTCATTTTGGATTTTAACTCTTGCCATCTACTTTTACCCTCTAGGCCTTTAGCCCCTTCTTTCCACAAGGCAAGGTACAACCCTTCCTAGTGTGGCAAACTCAATGCATGAACAAAGGTAGGGGGGGGGAATGAGAGGAGTAAGGATGGAAAGTGGTAAGTATGGAGGGAATGGACGATGACCTTTCATAGACCCACCCAGTGAAAACCCATCCTAAAGGGAGATCAACTTACTAGGGAATCATGTCACCCTTCAAGTATGAGCAAGCTAAAGAGCATAATTTCCAAGAAAACATTATGAAATGAAGGATAATTCAGTGCAACATATTCAAGTGCTTCAATAATCAGAGTGACACATATGATGATACCTAGACTCATTACCTCATGGAGCAATACTTACTGCTACTTCAGGACCAAGCTGGTGGTATGGAGACTACTGCTATTGATAGATGGATTGTACTGAAGAAATGATGGGCCCTCCGAGTCCATTCTCAAGTCATCCCTCAAAAAATGTGCTCACCATAGAGTGCATGAGAACCTCAACATCTATGGTATGACCTATGTCTGCTATATCTCAACAAAATGCATCAATAATCTTTAGGGTGGTTATATCACCCCTTGCTCATATATGATATAAAATAAAGATAAGAAAGCATATATACATAAATGGAGAAATATAATATAAAAAATGAAACTACAACTATGCTAATATGAGATGCAATGGTATATACAATGAATGCAAATGCCTACCTACCCGTACTTACCTATCAAATGCTAGGTATAATCATACAACCAATACAACCATGCTAGCAATGTATCATAAGACATGCCTCTGTGCTTCTTTATAAACTAAAACAATGATAAGTTAAGCACAAGATAAACATGAGTTATATCTTGTATCACATCACCAAAAATCATGAAGTCTATCTCATGGAGGTGGAAGGGAGGGATAAAATTATGCCAAGGCATACTTCTAGGAAAGTGCTCAATCCATCTCAGAAAGAGATCATGAAAAATCAAAGGCTCAAAAAAATGACTCAAAGACTCTAAATGTTGGATACCTTGGACATCTTCACATCCTCAGGTATGGGAAGGGACTAGTAGGAACCTAGAGGGTGTTTGAAAATTTCTTAAGGGAAGGTTGAAAGACTGAGATAATAAAATTCTTCTTATGGTATTCAACCTACCCTTGAATTCTAAAAGTAGGATTTGCCCCGGAGAAAGTTCAAGACAAGGTACATGTTTCCCAACTACACCCTTAGTGACATAGCGAGGTAAAGTAATTGAAGGGGGGTAGAGATTCATTGGAGAACCTTGTCACAAGTACCCTGCTTCGGGAAATAAATGTCCTCACCTCTATCAAGATTTGAGAAGATCGATGGTTGATATTTTTCTTCATAGAATAAATCCAATTTCTCAAAGGAATACTCATCAAAATCCTCAAGGTATGACATAAATTCATTAGGATAACATTGCACAGGGTCATCCTTTGGTGCTTGGAAAACTTCTGTAATTATATAATCATATTGTTTCCAAATTTCAAAATCATTAGGAACATCATATGAATGTTTTAAAGGAAACACTATAAGATATCCTTCCATATCATAAATGGGATCCTCATTAGAACCAATCACATCCCACTTATGTTTTACTACATGTATGAACACATCAATATTATTAGCGATGCCATTATCTTTATCATAACATGAAGGACTTAATGCATCCAAGGGCTCCTCTAGTACTTCTTCATTTTCCAAATCATAAAATAAAGCATCATCAAAATCTTGGAAAGGGAAATAACTTACCATATTCACTTCTTGTTATGTAGGAGTGTCAATGGCTTGGATGACTTCATCAAATGGAATAGGGTCCAGTACATCATCCCCAAAACTCATCTCTTTAATCATGTCTTCATCTGAAAATGAAGGACCTAGCTCTTCTAAGGGCTCCTTTATTTCTTCACCTTCTGAATCATAGAATAAAGTCTCATCAGAAAACTTTAAAGGAAAATGAATCACCTCATTCTCTTCATATTTTGCAAGAGATATAGGATCTTGGAGAGGTTCATCAAAAGGAGGGCATGATACTATTGCTTCATCCTCATAATTCACTTCTTTATTTAAATATTCACTGCATTCTATCGAATCATTAGAAAAAACTTGTTCCTCTTCAAGGGGTTGACAACTTTTTTCATAAATATCTCCTTCTATATCAGAGGTTTCTTGGTATTGAGTATGGTAGACAACCTTGAGATCTTCCACAATCTCAGTGGTGAATCCTCCATCCTCTAGGAATACTGTGAGATTTTGAAGGGCATGTTCATATGTTTGGCATAGTGGTTTGACAAACTCAATAAACCTACTAATGAGGTCTATGAAAGATGATATGCCCCTATATTCACAAAAACTCTTAAACAAATCTTGAAAAAAACATGGTAGAGAAAGTATGAACAATTTTACCAGAGCATCCCCCCCTTCCAATTCTATCTCACTTATATACTTCAGGAATTCTACAATGTGAGTAATTGGGAGGCCTCCGAATATTGGAGAGTTTTTCAACCATTTTGCATCAAATTAATGTGGGTATCCTCGAAAATTTTTGAAATCAATAGCCAGATACATTTTTTCTGAGGGCACCATGATCCCATAACTTGGAAATATCACAAAATTGAGACTAAGGTGGCACCTTGAACAAGGCTAGTGGAGTCACCAGATATCCTTTTAAGGACTATAAAAGGGATGAGGGAATCACCCTCAGTGGAGATGTTGGGTAAGCTCTATGAAAATAAGGCTTTGGATAAAGTCTTACCAAAGTGTTTTTGAGGAATATCGACTCAGTGTTCCCCGACAATGGTGCCAAAATGTTATCGCACAATATGTACTTTCCCAAATCCTAAGGCGAGTGAATGCAATATTGGTGTAACAAGAAGTGATGTATCACTATCACCCTAATAGGAAACCCATCTATATTTAGGAGTATATCAATGTACCACAAGGGAGATGTCCCCAATGACATGAGGGTTTGAGAAGGATAAGAAAAAAGTACAAGAAAGTTCCCCCCTCTTACAGGTCACTCAATTTCAAAGGTGCTTTGTGTCTTATAGAGATGAAGAAAAAGATAAATGAGGTGTACATGCCCAGAACAAGACAACAATAGAAAAAACATGCAATTTAAAGGTACCATATGATGTTAGTGCTTCATAAAACCATGAACCTTTGAAAAATAAGTAAGATGATATAATACTATAGAAAAATAATTATCTATAAAAACAATGAATGTTTAGTGACAACCATAATAATTGTGCTTCAAAAATTCTTGAAAATGACAAGAAAATATAGCTCTAATTTGACAAAATGATAACAACTTGTTAGAAGCAAAATTGGCAATGTCTAATCAGCTTTTAATGTCACTTTTTGAGATGAATTTGCTGATGTTAGATGGTTGTATCAATCTTTTTCAACAACAATAGGTTAGTTAATGGATTAGTCTAATTTAAGGTTAGTAAAAGTTACTAAAGGTTTCAAGGAAGGTTTTTTGAGAGTTGTTTGATCAATCAATCACTAAGGTGAGTGGACTAGTGCCTTTTATGGTATATGGAGTCAACAATAGTAGAAACATATCTTAGAGAAAAATAGAAATTATAGTACTTATCCAAAGGATATGGAATATATGGAGGAGGTGTTGGTGACCTAATGCCTCAAACATCCAAGTCCTAAGAGAAAATCGACTAGAAAGTAAGAAGACTTAGGCCCTAGTAGTTTCTCTTTCCCTAGACAATTTGGAAATAATATATGCAATAGGAAATTAGAGTAGGGTTACTATAGTGCTATCATTTAGTGTTCTAGTAGCTACTTCTGAACAAGGTGTACTTTGATAAAATTTAAACAAGTGGAAAACTATAGAGAGAAAGATAACAACTTATGTTTCTCTCCTAGGGTTTTGAGCAAGCAATTTCATAATATTTAAAATGAAACAAGTAAAATTTACCACAAGTATTCAATAACATAAACAAATTGCATATTTTCTACTTACTTCACCAAGAATAATCAAGCCAAACCCTAGTTGAAGATCCTCCATAATGAAAAATAGACAAAATACACCAAAATTTGCCTCATCCAAGAAGTTGTGCACCACTTAGTTAATCCAATAACCCTTAAAGAGGGCTGAATTTTGGACCACACACTTGTGTGATGAGTGAATTCTGAAAAAATGAGAGTTTTCTCTCTTTATTTATACAGTATCAATCACCTTTAATTAAAATTAGATCATAAAAAGGTCGATATGGCCAAATTACATTTAAAATCCAATTTTTACATAAATGGCATTAATTAAACCCTAATTTCATTTCCACAGGTGACGTCATGCCCTTCTAGGGTGATGTTAGGACCCTAGGGTGGAATGTTAGGCCTAAAATGTAGAACGTTTGACCTCCAAAGGAATTGAATGTTGCCACACATGCCAACTAGCACACAACTGCCCTCATAAATGCAAACTCTGACTAGATGACGTCTAGGGTCAAAATGACAATGCCATGGGCTCTCAAGGGTCAATGTCTTGGTGGAAAGGTAAGACCCCCTGGGTCTAGTCTTTCCAGAGTGTCTTGGGGGAAATGTCCTTCTTTTTTCTTGGTGCAATCCTCTAGCGTCTCTCTACCCCTTGTTGGGGTCACAACATCCATCTATGGGATTTCAACCCCATGGAGGTCTAAGCTAATCATTTTCCCATATGTACTTATCCATCAGGAAAAGTCATGCAACAAAAACAAGTACTCCCTATCGAGGTTAATATGTCATAGGGATCATATCAATGTAAATCACATCTAATAATAAAATAACCCAAACATGTGCATCAAACCCCTATTTACCCAAAAAAATGCTCAAATACATTATGCTCTTTAACAAGTCATGTTTGGAGAGGCTCTCAATATGTGCTATTGGGATAATCCTCCTTAAGTTTGGGGTGTTTCCTAGGTGAGATCCAATCTAGTTCATGTAAGTGTGTGTGAGGTGACATGGGAAGTGTTTGGGCATAGGGTGAAGTGATAACAAGGAAATGTAGGTCTTACCTATGGGTACCTTTGTCGAGGGTGAGTTGCAACTT